>JAGEOH010000205.1:0-75000 GCA_032207245.1 Pardosa pseudoannulata | reverse complement strand
ATTTTCTGTAGTTGAATTTTGCGAATTTTCCGCTGTTTTCGGAAATATACCCAAATAACTCCTTCATTTTCTGTTGAAACATGGATAATGCATATCACCGTGTAGGTCTCTTAAAGACGAAGAGATTGATACTATATTTATTATAATTCATTCTGTTTATAAGAGCAGAATCGCGAACGTGTAAATTTTCTGTAGTTGAATTTTGCGAATTTTCCGCTGTTTTCGGAAATATACCCAAATAACTCCTCCATTTTCTGTTGAAACATGGAACAATGCATATCACCGTGTAGGTCTCTTAAAGACGAAGAGATTGATACTATATTTATTATAATTCATTCTGTTTATAAGAGCAGAATCGCGAACGTGTAAATTTTCTGTAGTTGAATTTTGCGAATTTTCCGCTGTTTTCGGAAATATACCTAAATAACTCCTCCATTTTCTGTTGAAACATGGAACATTGCATATCACCGTGTAGGTCTTTTAAGACGAAGAGATTGATACTATATTTATTATAATTCATTCTGTTTATAAGAGCAGAATCGCGAACATGTAAATTTTCTGTAGTTGAATTTTGCGAATTTTCCGCTGTTTTCGGAAATATACCCAAATAACTCCTCCATTTTCTGTTGAAACATGGAACAATGCATATCACCGTGTAGGTCTCTTAAAGACGAAGAGATTGATACTATATTTATTATAATTCATTCTGTTTATAAGAGCAGAATCGCGAACGTGTAAATTTTCTGTAGTTGAATTTTGCGAATTTTCCGCTGTTTTCGGAAATATACCCAAATAACTCCTCCATTTTCTGTTGAAACATGGAACAATGCATATCACCGTGTAGGTCTCTTAAAGACGAAGAGATTGATACTATATTTATTATAATTCATTCTGTTTATAAGAGCAGAATCGCGAACGTGTAATTTTTCTGTAGTTGAATTTTGCGAATTTTCCGCTGTTTTCGGAAATATACCCAAATAACTCCTCCATTTTCTGTTGAAACATGGAACAATGCATATCACCGTGTAGGTCTCTTAAAGACGAAGAGATTGATACTATATTTATTATAATTCATTCTGTTTATAAGAGCAGAATCGCGAACGTGTAAATTTTCTGTAGTTGAATTTTGCGAATTTTCCGCTGTTTTCGGAAATATACCCAAATAACTCCTCCATTTTCTGTTGAAACATGGAACAATGCATATCACCGTGTAGGTCTCTTAAAGACGAAGAGATTGATACTATATTTATTATAATTCATTTTGTTTATAAGAGCAGAATCGCGAAAGTGTAAATTTTCTGTAGTTGAATTTTGCGAATTTTCCGCTGTTTTCGGAAATATACCCAAATAACTCCTCCATTTTCTGTTGAAACATGGAACAATGCATATCACCGTGTAGGTCTCTTAAAGACGAAGAGATTGATACTATATTTATTATAATTCATTCTGTTTATAAGAGCAGAATCGCGAACACGTAAATTTTCTGTAGTTGAATTTTGCGAATTTTCCGCTGTTTTCGGAAATATACCTAAATAACTCCTCCATTTTCTGTTGAAACATGGAACAATGCATATCACCGTGTAGGTCTCTTAAAGACGAAGAGATTGATACTATATTTATTATAATTCATTCTGTTTATAAGAGCAGAATCGCGAACGTGTAAATTTTCTGTAGTTGAATTTTGCGAATTTTCCGCTGTTTTCGGAAATATACCCAAATAACTCCTCCATTTTCTGTTGAAACATGGAACAATGCATATCACCGTGTAGGTCTCTTAAAGACGAAGAGATTGATACTATATTTATTATAATTCATTCTGTTTATAAGAGCAGAATCGCGAACGTGTAAATTTTCTGTAGTTGAATTTTGCGAATTTTCCGCTGTTTTCGGAAATATACCCAAATAACTCCTCCATTTTCTGTTGAAACATGGAACAATGCATATCACCGTGTAGGTCTCTTAAAGACGAAGAGATTGATACTATATTTATTATAATTCATTCTGTTTATAAGAGCAGAATCGCGAACGTGTAAATTTTCTGTAGTTGAATTTTGCGAATTTTCCGCTGTTTTCGGAAATATACCCAAATAACTCCTCCATTTTCTGTTGAAACATGGAACATTGCATATCACCGTGTAGGTCTCTTAAAGACGAAGAGATTGATACTATATTTATTATAATTCATTCTGTTTATAAGAGCAGAATCGCGAAAGTGTAAATTTTCTGTAGTTGAATTTTGCGAATTTTCCGCTGTTTTCGGAAATATACCCAAATAACTCCTCCATTTTCTGTTGAAACATGGAACAATGCATATCACCGTGTAGGTCTCTTAAAGACGAAGAGATTGATACTATATTTATTATAATTCATTATGTTTATAAGAGCAGAATCGCGAACGTGTAAATTTTCTGTAGTTGAATTTTGCGAATTTTCCGCTGTTTTCGGAAATATACCCAAATAACTCCTCCATTTTCTGTTGAAACATGGAACAATGCATATCACCGTGTAGGTCTCTTAAAGACGAAGAGATTGATACTATATTTATTATAATTCATTCTCTTTATAAGAGCAGAATCGCGAAAGTGTAAATTTTCTGTAGTTGAATTTTGCGAATTTTCCGCTGTTTTCGGAAATATACCCAAATAACTCCTCCATTTTCTGTTGAAACATGGAACAATGCATATCACCGTGTAGGTCTTTTAAAGACGAAGAGATTGATACTATATTTATTATAATTCATTCTGTTTATAAGAGCAGAATCGCGAACGTGTAAATTTTCTGTAGTTGAATTTTGCGAATTTTCCGCTGTTTTCGGAAATATACCCAAATAACTCCTCCATTTTCTGTTGAAACATGGAACAATGCATATCACCGTGTAGGTCTCTTAAAGACGAAGAGATTGATACTATATTTATTATAATTCATTCTGTTTATAAGAGCAGAATCGCGAAAGTGTAAATTTTCTGTAGTTGAATTTTGCGAATTTTCCGCTGTTTTCGGAAATATACCTAAATAACTCCTCCATTTTCTGTTGAAACATGGAACAATGCATATCACCGTGTAGGTCTCTTAAAGACGAAGAGATTGATACTATATTTATTATAATTCATTCTGTTTATAAGAGCAGAATCGCGAAAGTGTAAATTTTCTGTAGTTGAATTTTGCGAATTTTCCGCTGTTTTCGGAAATATACCCAAATAACTCCTCAATTTTCTGTTGAAACATGGAACAATGCATATCACCGTGTAGGTCTCTTAAAGACGAAGAGATTGATACTATATTTATTATAATTCATTCTGTTTATAAGAGCAGAATCGCGAACGTGTAAATTTTCTGTAGTTGAATTTTGCGAATTTTCCGCTGTTTTCGGAAATATACCCAAATAACTCCTCCATTTTCTGTTGAAACATGGAACAATGCATATCACCGTGTAGGTCTTTTAAAAACGAAGAGATTGATACTATATTTATTATAATTCATTATGTTTATAAGAGCAGAATCGCGAACGTGTAAATTTTCTGTAGTTGAATTTTGCGAATTTTCCGCTGTTTTCGGAAATATACCCAAATAACTCCTCCATTTTCTGTTGAAACATGGAACAATGCATATCACCGTGTAGGTCTCTTAAAGACGAAGAGATTGATACTATATTTATTATAATTTATTCTGTTTATAAGAGCAGAATCGCGAACGTGTAAATTTTCTGTAGTTGAATTTTGCGAATTTTCCGCTGTTTTCGGAAATATACCCAAATAACTCCTCCATTTTCTGTTGAAACATGGAACAATGCATATCACCGTGTAGGTCTCTTAAAGACGAAGAGATTGATACTATATTTATTATAATTCATTCTGTTTATAAGAGCAGAATCGCGAACGTGTAAATTTTCTGTAGTTGAATTTTGCGAATTTTCCGCTGTTTTCGGAAATATACCCAAATAACTCCTCCATTTTCTGTTGAAACATGGAACAATGCATATCACCGTGTAGGTCTTTAAAGACGAAGAGATTGATACTATATTTATTATAATTCATTCTGTTTATAAGAGCAGAATCGCGAACGTGTAAATTTTCTGTAGTTGAATTTTGCGAATTTTCCGCTGTTTTCGGAAATATACCCAAATAACTCCTCCATTTTCTGTTGAAACATGGAACAATGCATATCACCGTGTAGGTCTCTTAAAGACGAAGAGATTGATACTATATTTATTATAATTCATTCTGTTTATAAGAGCAGAATCGCGAACGTGTAAATTTTCTGTAGTTGAATTTTGCGAATTTTCCGCTGTTTTCGGAAATATACCTAAATAACTCCTCCATTTTCTGTTGAAACATGGAACAATGCATATCACCGTGTAGGTCTCTTAAAGACGAAGAGATTGATACTATATTTATTATAATTCATTCTGTTTATAAGAGCAGAATCGCGAACGTGTAAATTTTCTGTAGTTGAATTTTGCGAATTTTCCGCTGTTTTCGGAAATATACCTAAATAACTCCTCCATTTTCTGTTGAAACATGGAACAATGCATATCACCGTGTAGGTCTCTTAAAGACGAAGAGATTGATACTATATTTATTATAATTCATTCTGTTTATAAGAGCAGAATCGCGAATGTGTAAATTTTCTGTAGTTGAATTTTGCGAATTTTCCGCTGTTTTCGGAAATATACCCAAATAACTCCTCCATTTTCTGTTGAAACATGGAACAATGCATATCACCGTGTAGGTCTCTTTAAGACGAAGAGATTGATACTATATTTATTATAATTCATTCTGTTTATAAGAGCAGAATCGCGAAAGTGTAAATTTTCTGTAGTTGAATTTTGCGAATTTTCCGCTGTTTTCGGAAATATACCTAAATAACTCCTCCATTTTCTGTTGAAACATGGAACAATGCATATCACCGTGTAGGTCTCTTAAAGACGAAGAGATTGATACTATATTTATTATAATTCATTCTGTTTATAAGAGCAGAATCGCGAACGTGTAAATTTTCTGTAGTTGAATTTTGCGAATTTTCCGCTGTTTTCGGAAATATACCCAAATAACTCCTCCATTTTCTGTTGAAACATGGAACAATGCATATCACCGTGTAGGTCTCTTAAAGACGAAGAGATTGATACTATATTTATTATAATTCATTTTGTTTATAAGAGCAGAATCGCGAAAGTGTAAATTTTCTGTAGTTGAATTTTGCGAATTTTCCGCTGTTTTCGGAAATATACCCAAATAACTCCTCCATTTTCTGTTGAAACATGGAACAATGCATATCACCGTGTAGGTCTCTTAAAGACGAAGAGATTGATACCATATTTATTATAATTCATTCTGTTTATAAGAGCAGAATCGCGAACGTGTAAATTTTCTGTAGTTGAATTTTGCGAATTTTCCGCTGTTTTCGGAAATATACCTAAATAACTCCTCCATTTTCTGTTGAAACATGGATCAATGCATATCACCGTGTAGGTCTCTTTAAGACGAAGAGATTGATACCATATTTAATGTAATTCATTTTGTTTATAAGAGCAGAATCGCGAATTTGTAGATTTTATTAATTTTAATTTTGCGATTTTTTGGTATTTTTCGGAAATATACCTAAATAAATCCTCTATTAATTGCTGAAACATGGATCAATGCATATCAGCGTGTAGGTCTCCATAAGACGAAGAGATTGATACCATATTTAATGTAATTCATTTTGTTTATAAGAGCAGAATCGCGAATTTGTAGATTTTATTAATTTTAATTTTGCGATTTTTTGGTATTTTTCGGAAATATACCTAAATAAATCCTCCAATTTCTGTTGAAACATGGATCAATGCATATCAGCGTGTAGGTCTCTTTAAGACGAAGAGATTGATACCATATTTAATATAATTCATTTTGTTTATAAGAGCAGAATCGCGAATTTGTAGATTTTATTAATTTTAATTTTGCGATTTTTTGGTATTTTTCGGAAATATACCTAAATAAATCCTCCAATTTCTGTTGAAACATGGATCAATGCATATCAGCGTGTAGGTCTCTTTAAGACGAAGAGATTGATACCATATTTAATATAATTCATTTTGTTTATAAGAGCAGAATCGCGAATTTGTAGATTTTATTAATTTTTAATTTCGCGATTTTTCGGTATTTTTCGGAAATATACCTAAATAAATCCTCCAATTTCTGTTGAAACATGGATCAATGCATATCAGCGTGTAGGTCTCTTTAAGACGAAGAGATTGATACCATATTTAATGTAATTCATTTTGTTTATAAGAGCAGAATCGCGAATTTGTAGATTTTATTAATTTTTAATTTTGCGAATTTTCGGTATTTTTCGGAAATATACCTAAATAAATCCTCCAATTTCTGTTGAAACATGGATCAATGCATATCAGCGTGTAGGTCTCTTTAAGACGAAGATTGATACCATATTTAATATAATTCATTTTGTTTATAAGAGCAGAATCGCGAATTTGTAGATTTTATTAATTTTAATTTTGCGAATTTTCGGTATATTTCTTAAATATACCTAAATAAATCCTCCAATTTCTGTTGAAACATGGATCAATGCATATCAGCGTGTAGGTCTCTTTAAGACGAAGAGATTTATACCATATTTAACATAATTCATTTTGTTTATAAGAGCAGAATCGCGAATTTGTAGATTTTATTAATTTTTAATTTTGCGAATTTTCGGTATTTTTCGGAAATATACCTAAATAAATCCTCCAACTTCTGTTGAAACATGGATCAATGCATATCAGCGTGTAGGTCTCTTTAAGACGAAGAGATTGATACCATATTTAATATAATTCATTTTGTTTATAAGAGCAGAATCGCGAATTTGTAGATTTTATTAATTTTAATTTTGCGATTTTTTGGTATTTTTCGGAAATATACCTAAATACATCCTCCAATTTCTGTTGAAACATGGATCAATGCATATCAGCGTGTAGGTCTCTTTAAGACGAAGAGATTGATACCATATTTAATATAATTCATTTTGTTTATAAGAGCAGAATCGCGAATTTGTAGATTTTATTAATTTTAATTTTGCGAATTTTCGGTATTTTTCGGAAATATACCTAAATAAATCCTCCAATTTCTGTTGAAACATGGATCAATGCATATCAGCGTGTAGGTCTCTTTAAGACGAAGAGATTGATACCATATTTAATATAATTCATTTTGTTTATAAGAGCAGAATCGCGAATTTGTAGATTTTATTAATTTTAATTTTGCGAATTTTCGGTATTTTTCGGAAATATACCTAAATAAATCCTCCAATTTCTGTTGAAACATGGATCAATGCATATCAGCGTGTAGGTCTCTTTAAGACGAAGAGATTGATACCATATTTAATATAATTCATTTTGTTTATAAGAGCAGAATCGCGAATTTGTAGATTTTATTAATTTTAAATTTGCGATTTTTCGGTATTTTTCGGAAATATACCTAAATACATCCTCCAATTTCTGTTGAAACATGGATCAATGCATATCAGCGTGTAGGTCTCTTTAAGACGAAGAGATTGATACCATATTTATCATAATTCATTTTGTTTATAAGAGCAGAATCGCGAATTTGTAGATTTTATTAATTTTTAATTTTGCGAATTTTCGGTATTTTTCGGAAATATACCTAAATAAATCCTCCAATTTCTGTTGAAACATGGATCAATGCATATCAGCGTGTAGGTCTCTTTAAGACGAAGAGATTGATACCATATTTAATATAATTCATTTTGTTTATAAGAGCAGAATCGCGAATTTGTAGATTTTATTAATTTTTAATTTTGCGAATTTTCGGTATTTTTCGGAAATATACCTAAATAAATCCTCCAATTTCTATTGAAACATGGATCAATGCATATCAGCGTGTAGGTCTCTTTAAGACGAAGAGATTGATACCATATTTAATATAATTCATTTTGTTTATAAGAGCAGAATCGCGAATTTGTAGATTTTATTAATTTTAATTTTGCGATTTTTTGGTATTTTTCGGAAATATACCTAAATAAATCCTCCAATTTCTGTTGAAACATGGATCAATGCATATCAGCGTGTAGGTCTCTTTAAGACGAAGAGATTGATACCATATTTAATATAATTCATTTTGTTTATAAGAGCAGAATCGCGAATTTGTAGATTTTATTAATTTTTAATTTTGCGAATTTTCGGTATTTTTCGGAAATATACCTAAATAAATCATCCAATTTCTGTTGAAACATGGATCAATGCATATCAGCGTGTAGGTCTCTTTAAGACGAAGAGATTGATACCATATTTAATATAATTCATTTTGTTTATAAGAGCAGAATCGCGAATTTGTAGATTTTATTAATTTTTAATTTTGCTTTTTTTTGGTATTTTTCGGAAATATACCTAAATAACTCCTCCAATTTCTGTTGAAACATGGATCAATGCATATCAGCGTGTAGGTCTCTTTAAGACGAAGAGATTGATACCATATTTAATATAATTCATTTTGTTTATAAGAGCAGAATCGCGAATTTGTAGATTTTATTAATTTTAATTTCGCGATTTTTGCCGTATTTTTCGGAAATATACCTAAATGAATCATCCAATTTCTGTTGAAACATGGGGCAATGCATATCAGCGTGTAGGTCTCTTTAAGACAAAAAGATTGATAATAAATTTAATATAATTCATTTTGTTTATAAGAGCAGAATCGCGAATTTGTAGATTTTATTAATTTTTAATTTTGCGAATTTTCGGTATTTTTCGGAAATATACCTAAATAAATCCTCCAATTTCTGTTGAAACATGGATCAATGCATATCAGCGTGTAGGTCTCTTTAAGACGAAGAGATTGATACCATATTTAATATAATTCATTTTGTTTATAAGAGCAGAATCGCGAATTTGTAGATTTTATTAATTTTAAATTTTGCGATTTTTTGGTATTTTTCGGAAATATACCTAAATAAATCCTCCAATTTCTGTTGAAACATGGATCAATGCATATCAGCGTGTAGGTCTCTTTACGACGAAGAGATTAATACCATATTTAATATAATTCATTTTGATTATAAGAGCAGAATCGCGAATTTGTAGATTTTATTAATTTTTAATTTTGCGAATTTTCGGTATTTTTCGGAAATATACCTAAATAAATCCTCCAACTTCTGTTGAAACATGGATCAATGCATATCAGCGTGTAGGTCTCTTTAAGACGAAGAGATTGATACCATATTTAATATAATTCCATTTGTTTATAAGAGCAGAATCGCGAATTTGTAGATTTTATTAATTTTAATTTCGCGATTTTTCGGTATTTTTCGGAAATATACCTAAATAAATCCTCCAACTTCTGTTGAAACATGGATCAATGCATATCAGCGTGTAGGTCTCTTTAAGACAAAGAGATTGATACCATATTTAATATAATTAATTTTGTTTATAAGAGCAGAATCGAGAATTTGTAGATTTTATTAATTTTAATTTCGCGATTTTTCGGTATTTTTCGGAAATATACCTAAATAAATCCTCCAATTTCTGTTGAAACATGGATCAATGCATATCAGCGTGTAGGTCTCTTTAAGACGAAGAGATTGATACCATATTTAATATAATTCATTTTGATTATAAGAGCAGAATCGCGAATTTGTAGATTTTATTAATTTTAATTTTGCGATTTTTTGGTATTTTTCGGAAATATACCTAAATAAATCCTCCAATTTCTGTTGAAACATGGATCAATGCATATCACCGTGTAGGTCTCTTTAAGACAAAGAGATTGATACCATATTTAATATAATTAATTTTGTTTATAAGAGCAGAATCGCGAATTTGTAGATTTTATTAATTTTAATTTCGCGATTTTTCGGTATTTTTCGGAAATATACCTAAATAACTCCTCCATTTTCTGTTGAAACATGGAACAATGCATATCACCGTGTAGGTCTCTTAAAGACGAAGAGATTGATACCATATTTATTATAATTCATTCTGTTTATAAGAGCAGAATCGCGAAAGTGTAAATTTTCTGTAGTTGAATTTTGCGAATTTTCCGCTGTTTTCGGAAATATACCCAAATAACTCCTCCAATTTCTGTTGAAACATGGATCAATGCATATCAGCGTGTAGGTCTCTTTAAGACGAAGAGATTGATACCATATTTAATATAATTCATTTTGTTTATAAGAGCAGAATCGCGAATTTGTAGATTTTATTAATTTTAATTTTGCGAATTTTCCGCTGTTTTCGGAAATATACCTAAATAACTCCTCAATTTAATGTTGAAACATGGAACAATGCATATCACCGTGTAGGTCTCTTAAAGACGAAGAGATTGATACTATATTTATTATAATTCATTCTGTTTATAAGAGCAGAATCGCGAAAGTGTAAATTTTCTGTAGTTGAATTTTGCGAATTTTCCGCTGTTTTCGGAAATATACCCAAATAACTCCTCCATTTTCTGTTGAAACATGGAACAATGCATATCACCGTGTAGGTCTCTTTAAGACGAAGAGATTGATACTATATTTATTATAATTCATTCTGTTTATAAGAGCAGAATCGCGAAAGTGTAAATTTTCTGTAGTTGAATTTTGCGAATTTTCCGCTGTTTTCGGAAATATACCCAAATAACTCCTCCATTTTCTGTTGAAACATGGAACAATGCATATCACCGTGTAGTTCTCTTAAAGACGAAGAGATTGATACCATATTTATTATAATTCATTCTGTTTATAAGAGCAGAATCGCGAAAGTGTAAATTTTCTGTAGTTGAATTTTGCGAATTTTCCGCTGTTTTCGGAAATATACCCAAATAACTCCTCCATTTTCTGTTGAAACATGGAACAATGCATATCACCGTGTAGGTCTCTTTAAGACGAAGAGATTGATACTATATTTATTATAATTCATTCTGTTTATAAGAGCAGAATCGCGAAAGTGTAAATTTTCTGTAGTTGAATTTTGCGAATTTTCCGCTGTTTTCGGAAATATACCTAAATAACTCCTCCATTTTCTGTTGAAACATGGAACAATGCATATCAGCGTGTAGGTCTCTTAAAGACGAAGAGATTGATACTATATTTATTATAATTCATTCTGTTTATAAGAGCAGAATCGCGAAAGTGTAAATTTTCTGTAGTTGAATTTTGCGAATTTTCCGCTGTTTTCGGAAATATACCTAAATAACTCCTCCATTTTCTGTTGAAACATGGAACAATGCATATCAGCGTGTAGGTCTCTTAAAGACGAAGAGATTGATACTATATTTATTATAATTCATTCTGTTTATAAGAGCAGAATCGCGAAAGTGTAAATTTTCTGTAGTTGAATTTTGCGAATTTTCCGCTGTTTTCGGAAATATACCTAAATAAATCCTCCATTTTCTGTTGAAACATGGAACAATGCATATCACCGTGTAGGTCTCTTAAAGACGAAGAGATTGATACTATATTTATTATAATTCATTTTGTTTATAAGAGCAGAATCGCGAATTTGTAGATTTTATTAATTTTAATTTTGCGAATTTTCGGTATTTTTCGGAAATATACCTAAATAAATCCTCCAATTTCTGTTGAGACATGGATCAATGCATATCAGCGTGTAGGTCTCTTTAAGACGAAGAGATTGATACCATATTTAATATAATTCATTTTGTTTATAAGAGCAGAATCGCGAATTTGTAGATTTTATTAATTTTTAATTTTGCGATTTTTTGGTATTTTTCGGAAATATACCTAAATAAATCCTCCAATTTCTGTTGAAACATGGATCAATGCATATCAGCGTGTAGGTCTCTTTAAGACGAAGAGATTGATACCATATTTAATATAATTCATTTTGTTTATAAGAGCAGAATCGCGAATTTGTAGATTTTATTAATTTTAATTTTGCGATTTTTTGGTATTTTTCGGAAATATACCTAAATAAATCCTCCAATTTCTGTTGAAACATGGATCAATGCATATCAGCGTGTAGGTCTCTTTAAGACGAAGAGATTAATACCATATTTAATATAATTCATTTTGTTTATAAGAGCAGAATCGCGAATTTGTAGATTTTATTAATTTTTAATTTTGCGAATTTTCGGTATTTTTCGGAAATATACCTAAATAAATCCTCCAACTTCTGTTGAAACATGGATCAATGCATATCAGCGTGTAGGTCTCTTAAAGCAAAGAGATTGATACCATATTTAATATAATTAATTTTGTTTATAAGAGCAGAATCGAGAATTTGTAGATTTTATTAATTTTAATTTGCGATTTTTTGGTATTTTTCGGAAATATACCTAAATAAATCCTCCAATTTCTGTTGAAACATGGATCAATGCATATCAGCGTGTAGGTCTCTTTAAGACGAAGAGATTGATACCATATTTAATATAATTCATTTTGTTTATAAGAGCAGAATCGCGAATTTGTAGATTTTATTAATTTTAATTTTGCGATTTTTTGGTATTTTTCGGAAATATACCTAAATACATCCTCCAATTTCTGTTGAAACATGGATCAATGCATATCAGCGTGTAGGTCTCTTAAAGCAAAGAGATTGATACCATATTTAATATAATTCATTTTGTTTATAAGAGCAGAATCGCGAATTTGTAGATTTTATTAATTTTAATTTCGCGATTTTTCGGTATTTTTCGGAAATATACCTAAATAAATCCTCCAATTTCTGTTGAAACATGGATCAATGCATATCAGCGTGTAGGTCTCTTTAAGACAAAGAGATTGATACCATATTTAATGTAATTCATTTTGTTTATAAGAGCAGAATCGCGAATTTGTAGATTTTATTAATTTTATTTTCGCGATTTTTCGGTATTTTTCGGAAATATACCTAAATAAATCCTCCAATTTCTGTTGAAACATGAATCAATGCATATCAGCGTGTAGGTCTCTTTAAGACGAAGAGATTGATACTATTTAATATAATTCATTTTGTTTATAAGAGCAGAATCGCGAATTTGTAGATTTTATTAATTTTAATTTCGCGATTTTTTGGTATTTTTCGGAAATATACCTAAATAAATCCTCCAATTTCTTTTGAAACATGGATCAGTGCATATCAGCGTGTAGGTCTCTTTAAGACAAAGAGATTGATACCAAATTTAATGTAATTCATTTTGTTTATAAGAGCAGAATCGCGAATTTGTAGATTTTATTAATTTTTAATTTTGCGAATTTTCGGTATTTTTCGGAAATATACCTAAATAAATCCTCCAATTTCTATTGAAACATGGATCAGTGCATATCAGCGTGTAGGTCTCTTTAAGACGAAGAGATTGATACCATATTTAATGTAATTCATTTTGTTTATAAGAGCAGAATCGCGAATTTGTAGATTTTATTAATTTTTAATTTTGCGAATTTTCGGTATTTTTCGGAAATATACCTAAATAAATCCTCCAATTTCTATTGAAACATGGATCAAAGCATATCAGCGTGTAGGTCTCTTTAAGACGAAGAGATTGATACCATATTTAATATAATTCATTTTGTTTATAAGAGCAGAATCGCGAATTTGTAGATTTTATTAATTTTAATTTTGCGATTTTTTGGTATTTTTCGGAAATATACCTAAATAAATCCTCCAATTTCTGTTGAAACATGGATCAATGCATATCAGCGTGTAGGTCTCTTTAAGACGAAGAGATTGATACCATATTTAATATAATTCATTTTGTTTATAAGAGCAGAATCGCGAATTTGTAGATTTTATTAATTTTAATTTCGCGATTTTTCGGTATTTTTCGGAAATATACCTAAATAAATCCTCCAATTTCTGTTGAAACATGGATCAATGCATATCAGCGTGTAGGTCTCTTTAAGACGAAGAGATTGATACCATATTTAATATAATTCATTTTGTTTATAAGAGCAGAATCGCGAATTTGTAGATTTTATTAATTTTAATTTCGCGATTTTTCGGTATTTTTCGGAAATATACCTAAATAAATCCTCCAATTTCTGTTGAAACATGGATCAATGCATATCAGCGTGTAGGTCTCTTTAAGACGAAGAGATTTATACCATATTTAACATAATTCATTTTGTTTATAAGAGCAGAATCGCGAATTTGTAGATTTTATTAATTTTTAATTTTGCGATTTTTCGGTATTTTTCGGAAATATACCTAAATAAATCCTCCAATTTCTGTTGAAACATGGATCAATGCATATCAGCGTGTAGGTCTCTTTAAGACGAAGAGATTGATACCATATTTAATATAATTCATTTTGTTTATAAGAGCAGAATCGCGAATTTGTAGATTTTATTAATTTTAATTTTGCGATTTTTTGGTATTTTTCGGAAATATACCTAAATAAATCCTCCAATTTCTGTTGAAACATGGATCAATGCATATCAGCGTGTAGGTCTCTTTAAGACGAAGAGATTGATACCATATTTAATATAATTCATTTTGTTTATAAGAGCAGAATCGCGAATTTGTAGATTTTATTAATTTTAATTTCGCGATTTTTCGGTATTTTTCGGAAATATACCTAAATAAAACATCCAATTTCTGTTGAAACATGGATCAATGCATATCAGCGTGTAGGTCTCTTTAAGACGAAGAGATTGATACCATATTTAATATAATTCATTTTGTTTATAAGAGCAGAATCGCGAATTTGTAGATTTTATTAATTTTAATTTTGCGAATTTTCGGTATTTTTCGGAAATATACCTAAATAAATCCTCCAATTTCTGTTGAAACATGGATCAATGCATATCAGCGTGTAGGTCTCTTTAAGACGAAGAGATTGATACCATATTTAATATAATTCATTTTGTTTATAAGAGCAGAATCGCGAATTTGTAGATTTTATTAAATTCAATTTTGCGATTTTCCGATTTTTTTCGGAAATATACCTAAATAACTCCTCTATTAATTACTGAAACATGGATCAATGCATATCAGCGTGTAGGTCTCTTTAAGACGAAGAGATTGATACCATATTTAATATAATTCATTTTGTTTATAAGAGCAGAATCGCGAATTTGTAGATTTTATTAATTTTAATTTTGCGAATTTTCGGTATTTTTCGGAAATATACCTAAATAAATCCTCCAATTTCTGTTGAAACATGGATCAATGCATATCAGCGTGTAGGTCTCTTTAAGACGAAGAGATTGATACCATATTTAATATAATTCATTTTGTTTATAAGAGCAGAATCGCGAATTTGTAGATTTTATTAATTTTAATTTTGCGATTTTTTGGTATTTTTCGGAAATATACCTAAATAAATCCTCCAATTTCTGTTGAAACATGGATCAATGCATATCAGCGTGTAGGTCTCTTTAAGACGAAGAGATTGATACCATATTTAATATAATTCATTTTGTTTATAAGAGCAGAATCGCGAATTTGTAGATTTTATTAATTTTAATTTTGCGAATTTTCGGTATTTTTCGGAAATATACCTAAATAAATCCTCCAATTTCTGTTGAAACATGGATCAATGCATATCAGCGTGTAGGTCTCTTTAAGACGAAGAGATTGATACCATATTTAATATAATTCATTTTGTTTATAAGAGCAGAATCGCGCGAATTTGTAGATTTTATTAATTTTTAATTTTGCGAATTTTCGGTATTTTTCGGAAATATACCTAAATAAATCCTCCAATTTCTGTTGAAACATGGATCAATGCATATCAGCGTGTAGGTCTCTTTAAGACGAAGAGATTGATACCATATTTAATATAATTCATTTTGTTTATAAGAGCAGAATCGCGAATTTGTAGATTTTATTAATTTTAATTTTGCGATTTTTTGGTATTTTTCGGAAATATACCTAAATAACTCCTCCAATTTCTGTTGAAACATGGATCAATGCATATCAGCGTGTAGGTCTCTTTAAGACGAAGAGATTGATACCATATTTAATATAATTCATTTTGTTTATAAGAGCAGAATCGCGAATTTGTAGATTTTATTAATTTTTAATTTTGCGAATTTTCGGTATTTTTCGGAAATATACCTAAATAAATCCTCCAACTTCTGTTGAAACATGGATCAATGCATATCAGCGTGTAGGTCTCTTTAAGACGAAGAGATTGATACCATATTTAATATAATTCATTTTGTTTATAAGAGCAGAATCGCGAATTTGTAGATTTTATTAATTTTAATTTTGCGTTTTTTTTTGGTATTTTTCGGAAATATACCTAAATAAATCCTCCAATTTCTGTTGAAACATGGATCAATGCATATCAGCGTGTAGGTCTCTTTAAGACGAAGAGATTGATACCATATTTAATATAATTCATTTTGTTTATAAGAGCAGAATCGCGAATTTGTAGATTTTATTAATTTTAATTTTGCGATTTTTGGTATTTTTCTGAAATATACCTAAATAAATCCTCCAATTTCTGTTGAGACATGGATCAATGCATATCAGCGTGTAGGTCTCTTTAAGACGAAGAGATTGATACCATATTTAATATAATTCATTTTGTTTATAAGAGCAGAATCGCGAATTTGTAGATTTTATTAATTTTAATTTTGCGATTTTTCGGTATTTTTCGGAAATATACCTAAATAAATCCTCCAATTTCTGTTGAAACATGGATCAATGCATATCAGCGTGTAGGTCTCTTTAAGACGAAGAGATTGATACCATATTTAATATAATTCATTTTGTTTATAAGAGCAGAATCGCGAATTTGTAGATTTTATTAATTTTAATTTTGCGATTTTTTGGTATTTTTCGGAAATATACCTAAATAAATCCTCCAATTTCTGTTGAAACATGGATCAATGCATATCAGCGTGTAGGTCTCTTTAAGACGAAGAGATTGATACCATATTTAATATAATTCATTTTGTTTATAAGAGCAGAATCGCGAATTTGTAGATTTTATTAATTTTAATTTCTTGATTTTTCGGTATTTTTCGGAAATATACCTAAATAAATCCTCCAATTTCTGTTGAAACATGGATCAATGCATATCAGCGTGTAGGTCTCTTTAAGACGAAGAGATTGATACCATATTTAATATAATTCATTTTGTTTATAAGAGCAGAATCGCGAATTTGTAGATTTTATTAAATTTAATTTTGCGATTTTTCGTATTTTTTGGAGATATACCTAAATAAATCCTCCATTTCTGTTGAAACATGGATCAATGCATATCAGCGTGTAGGTCTCTTTAAGACAAAGAGATTGATACCATATTTAATGTAATTCATTTTGTTTATAAGAGCAGAATCGCGAATTTGTAGATTTTATTAATTTTAATTTCGCGATTTTTCGGTATTTTTCGGAAATATACCTAAATAAATCCTCCAATTTCTGTTGAAACATGGATCAATGCATATCAGCGTGTAGGTCTCTTTAAGACGAAGAGATTGATACCATATTTAATATAATTCATTTTGTTTATAAGAGCAGAATCGCGAATTTGTAGATTTTATTAATTTTTAATTTTGCGAATTTTCGGTATTTTTCGGAAATATACCTAAATAAATCCTCCAATTTCTGTTGAAACATGGATCAATGCATATCAGCGTGTAGGTCTCTTTAAGACGAAGAGATTGATACCATATTTAATATAATTCATTTTGTTTATAAGAGCAGAATCGCGAATTTGTAGATTTTATTAATTTTAATTTTGCGATTTTTTGGTATTTTTCGGAAATATACCTAAATAAATCCTCCAATTTCTGTTGAAACATGGATCAATGCATATCAGCGTGTAGGTCTCTTTAAGACGAAGAGATTGATACCATATTTATCATAATTCATTTTGTTTATAAGAGCAGAATCGCGAATTTGTAGATTTTATTAATTTTAATTTTGCGATTTTTTGGTATTTTTCGGAAATATAACTAAATAAAATCCTCCAATTTCTGTTGAAACATGGATCAATGCATATCAGCGTGTAGGTCTCTTTAAGACGAAGAGATTGATACCATATTTAATATAATTCATTTTGTTTATAAGAGCAGAATCGCGAATTTGTAGATTTTATTAATTTTAATTTTGCGAATTTTCGGTATTTTTCGGAAATATACCTAAATAAATCCTCCAATTTCTGTTGAAACATGGATCAATGCATATCAGCGTGTAGGTCTCTTTAAGACGAAGAGATTGATACCATATTTAATATAATTCATTTTGTTTATAAGAGCAGAATCGCGAATTTGTAGATTTTATTAATTTTAATTTCGCGATTTTTCGGTATTTTTCGGAAATATACCTAAATAAATCCTCCAATTTCTGTTGAAACATGGATCAATGCATATCAGCGTGTAGGTCTCTTTAAGACAAAGAGATTGATACCATATTTAATGTAATTCATTTTGTTTATAAGAGCAGAATCGCGAATTTGTAGATTTTATTAATTTTTAATTTTGCGAATTTTCGGTATTTTTCGGAAATATACCTAAATAAATCCTCCAATTTCTATTGAAACATGGATCAATGCATATCAGCGTGTAGGTCTCTTTAAGACAAAGAGATTGATACCATATTTAATGTAATTCATTTTGTTTATAAGAGCAGAATCGCGAATTTGTAGATTTTATTAATTTTTAATTTTGCGATTTTTCGATTTTTTTCGGAAATATACCTAAATAACTCCTCTATTAATTGCTGAAACATGGATCAATGCATATCAGCTTGTAGGTCTCTTTAAGACGAAGAGATTAATACCATATTTAATATAATTCATTTTGATTATAAGAGCAGAATCGCGAATTTGTAGATTTTATTAATTTTAATTTTGCGATTTTTTGGTATTTTTCGGAAATATACCTAAATAAATCCTCCAATTTCTGTTGAAACATGGATCAATGCATATCAGCGTGTAGGTCTCTTTAAGACGAAGAGATTGATACCATATTTAATATAATTCATTTTGTTTATAAGAGCAGAATCGCGAATTTGTAGATTTTATTAATTTTAAATTTTGCGATTTTTTGGTATTTTTCGGAAATATACCTAAATAAATCCTCCAATTTCTGTTGAAACATGGATCAATGCATATCAGCGTGTAGGTCTCTTTAAGACGAAGAGATTGATACCATATTTAATATAATTCATTTTGTTTATAAGAGCAGAATCGCGAATTTGTAGATTTTATTAATTTTTAATTTTGCTTTTTTTTGGTATTTTTCGGAAATATACCTAAATAAATCCTCCAATTTCTGCTGAAACATGGATCAATGCATATCAGCGTGTAGGTCTCTTTAAGACGAAGAGATTGATACCATATTTAATATAATTCATTTTGTTTATAAGAGCAGAATCGCGAATTTGTAGATTTTATTAATTTTAATTTTGCGAATTTTCGGTATTTTTCGGAAATATACCTAAATAAATCCTCCAATTTCTGTTGAAACATGGATCAATGCATATCAGCGTGTAGGTCTCTTTAAGACGAAGAGATTGATACCATATTTAATATAATTCATTTTGTTTATAAGAGCAGAATAGCGAATTTGTAGATTTTATTAATTTTAATTTTGCGTTTTTTTTTGGTATTTTTCGGAAATATACCTAAATAAATCCTCCAATTTCTGTTGAAACATGGATCAATGCATATCAGCGTGTAGGTCTCTTTAAGACGAAGAGATTGATACCATATTTAATATAATTCATTTTGTTTATAAGAGCAGAATCGCGAATTTGTAGATTTTATTAATTTTAATTTTGCGATTTTTTGGTATTTTTCGGAAATATACCTAAATAAATCCTCCAATTTCTGTTGAAACATGGATCAGTGCATATCAGCGTGTAGGTCTCTTTAAGACAAAGAGATTGATACCAAATTTAATGTAATTCATTTTGTTTATAAGAGCAGAATCGCGAATTTGTAGATTTTATTAAATTTAATTTTGCGATTTTCCGATTTTTTTCGGAAATATACCTAAATAAATCCTCTATTAATTGCTGAAACATGGATCAATGCATATCAGCGTGTAGGTCTCTTTAAGACGAAGAGATTGATACCATATTTATCATAATTCATTTTGTTTATAAGAGCAGAATCGCGAATTTGTAGATTTTATTAATTTTTAATTTTGCGAATTTTTAGTATTTTTCGGAAATATACCTAAATAAATCCTCCAACTTTTGTTGAAACATGGATCAATGCATATCAGCGTGTAGGTCTCTTTAAGACGAAGAGATTGATACCATATTTAATATAATTCATTTTGTTTATAAGAGCAGAATCGCGAATTTGTAGATTTTATTAATTTTAATTTTGCGAATTTTCGGTATTTTTCGGAAATATACCTAAATAAATCCTCCAATTTCTATTGAAACATGGATCAATGCATATCAGCGTGTAGGTCTCTTTAAGACGAAGAGATTGATACCATATTTAATATAATTCATTTTGTTTATAAGAGCAGAATAGCGAATTTGTAGATTTTATTAATTTTAATTTTGCGTTTTTTTTTGGTATTTTTCGGAAATATACCTAAATAAATCCTCCAATTTCTGTTGAAACATGGATCAATGCATATCAGCGTGTAGGTCTCTTTAAGACGAAGAGATTGATACCATATTTAATATAATTCATTTTGTTTATAAGAGCAGAATCGCGAATTTGTAGATTTTATTAATTTTAATTTCGCGATTTTTCGGTATTTTTCGGAAATATACCTAAATAAATCCTCCAATTTCTGTTGAAACATGGATCAATGCATATCAGCGTGTAGGTCTCTTTAAGACGAAGAGATTGATACCATATTTAATATAATTCATTTTGTTTATAAGAGCAGAATCGCGAATTTGTAGATTTTATTAATTTTAATTTTGCGAATTTTCGGTATTTTTCGGAAATATACCTAAATAAATCCTCCAATTTCTGTTGAAACATGGATCAATGCATATCAGCGTGTAGGTCTCTTTAAGACGAAGAGATTGATACCATATTTAATATAATTCATTTTGTTTATAAGAGCAGAATCGCGAATTTGTAGATTTTATTAATTTTAATTTTGCGATTTTTTTTGGTATTTTTCGGAAATATACCTAAATAAATCCTCCAATTTCTGTTGAAACATGGATCAATGCATATCAGCGTGTAGGTCTCTTTAAGACGAAGAGATTGATACCATATTTAATATAATTCATTTTGTTTATAAGAGCAGAATCGCGAATTTGTAGATTTTATTAATTTTAATTTTGCGATTTTTTTTGTATTTTTCGGAAATATACCTAAATAAATCCTCCAATTTCTGTTGAAACATGGATCAATGCATATCAGCGTGTAGGTCTCTTTAAGACGAAGAGATTGATACCATATTTAATATAATTCATTTTGTTTATAAGAGCAGAATCGCGAATTTGTAGATTTTATTAATTTTAATTTTGCGTTTTTTCGGTATTTTTCGGAAATATACCTAAATAAATCCTCCAATTTCTGTTGAAACATGGATCAATGCATATCAGCGTGTAGGTCTCTTTAAGACGAAGAGATTGATACCATATTTAATATAATTCATTTTGTTTATAAGAGCAGAATCGCGAATTTGTAGATTTTATTAATTTTTAATTTTGCGATTTTCGGTATTTTTCGGAAATATACCTAAATAAATCCTCCAATTTCTGTTGAAACATGGATCAATGCATATCAGCGTGTAGGTCTCTTTAAGACGAAGAGATTGATACCATATTTAATATAATTCATTTTGTTTATAAGAGCAGAATCGCGAATTTGTAGATTTTATTAATTTTTAATTTTGCGAATTTTCGGTATTTTTCGGAAATATACCTAAATAAATCCTCCAATTTCTATTGAAACATGGATCAATGCATATCAGCGTGTAGGTCTCTTTAAGACGAAGAGATTGATACCATATTTAATATAATTCATTTTGTTTATAAGAGCAGAATCGCGAATTTGTAGATTTTATTAATTTTAATTTTGCGATTTTTTTTGTATTTTTCGGAAATATACCTAAATAAATCCTCCAATTTCTGTTGAAACATGGATCAATGCATATCAGCGTGTAGGTCTCTTTAAGACGAAGAGATTGATACCATATTTAATATAATTCATTTTGTTTATAAGAGCAGAATCGCGAATTTGTAGATTTTATTAATTTTAATTTCGCGATTTTTCGGTATTTTTCGGAAATATACCTAAATAAATCCTCCAATTTCTGTTGAAACATGGATCAATGCATATCAGCGTGTAGGTCTCTTTAAGACGAAGAGATTGATACCATATTTAATATAATTCATTTTGTTTATAAGAGCAGAATCGCGAATTTGTAGATTTTATTAATTTTTAATTTTGCGAATTTTCGGTATTTTTCGGAAATATACCTAAATAAATCCTCCAATTTCTGTTGAAACATGGATCAATGCATATCAGCGTGTAGGTCTCTTTAAGACGAAGAGATTGATACCATATTTAATATAATTCATTTTGTTTATAAGAGCAGAATCGCGAATTTGTAGATTTTATTAATTTTAATTTTGCGATTTTTTGGTATTTTTCGGAAATATACCTAAATAAATCCTCCAATTTCTGTTGAAACATGGATCAATGCATATCAGCGTGTAGGTCTCTTTAAGACGAAGAGATTGATACCATATTTAATATAATTCATTTTGTTTATAAGAGCAGAATCGCGAATTTGTAGATTTTATTAATTTTAATTTCGCGATTTTTCGGTATTTTTCGGAAATATACCTAAATGACTCCAATTTCTGTTGAAACATGGATCAATGCATATCAGCGTGTAGGTCTCTTTAAGACGAAGAGATTGATACCATATTTAATATAATTCATTTTGTTTATAAGAGCAGAATCGCGAATTTGTAGATTTTATTAATTTTTAATTTTGCGAATTTTCGGTATTTTTCGGAAAATATACCTAAATAAATCCTCCAATTTCTGTTGAAACATGGATCAATGCATATCAG
The DNA here is from genome assembly GCA_032207245.1 of Pardosa pseudoannulata. Taxonomy (NCBI): domain Eukaryota; kingdom Metazoa; phylum Arthropoda; class Arachnida; order Araneae; family Lycosidae; genus Pardosa; species Pardosa pseudoannulata. The sequence goes on along the minus strand of JAGEOH010000205.1, from coordinate 52,121 downwards.
CGTGTAGGTCTCTTTAAGACGAAGAGATTGATACCATATTTAATATAATTCATTTTGTTTATAAGAGCAGAATCGCGAATTTGTAGATTTTATTAATTTTAATTTTGCGATTTTTTGGTATTTTTCGGAAATATACCTAAATAAATCCTCCAATTTCTGTTGAAACATGGATCAATGCATATCAGCGTGTAGGTCTCTTTAAGACGAAGAGATTGATACCATATTTAATTAATTCATTTTGTTTATAAGAGCAGAATCGCGAATTTGTAGATTTTATTAATTTAAATTTGCGATTTTTGGTATTTTTCGGAAATATACCTAAATAAATCCTCCAATTTCTGTTGAAACATGGATCAATGCATATCAGCGTGTAGGTCTCTTTAAGACGAAGAGATTGATACCATATTTAATATAATTCATTTTGTTTATAAGAGCAGAATCGCGAATTTGTAGATTTTATTAATTTTTAATTTTGCGAATTTTCGGTATTTTTCGGAAATATACCTAAATAAATCCTCCAATTTCTGTTGAAACATGGATCAATGCATATCAGCGTGTAGGTCTCTTTAAGACGAAGAGATTGATACCATATTTAATATAATTCATTTTGTTTATAAGAGCAGAATCGCGAATTTGTAGATTTTATTAATTTTAATTTTGCGATTTTTCGGTATTTTTCGGAAATATACCTAAATAAATCCTCCAATTTCTGTTGAAACATGGATCAATGCATATCAGCGTGTAGGTCTCTTTAAGACGAAGAGATTGATACCATATTTAATATAATTCATTTTGTTTATAAGAGCAGAATCGCGAATTTGTAGATTTTATTAATTTTAATTTTGCGATTTTTTGGTATTTTTCGGAAATATACCTAAATAAATCCTCCAATTTCTGTTGAAACATGGATCAATGCATATCAGCGTGTAGGTCTCTTTAAGACGAAGAGATTGATACCATATTTAATATAATTCATTTTGTTTATAAGAGCAGAATCGCGAATTTGTAGATTTTATTAATTTTAATTTTGCGATTTTTTGGTATTTTTCGGAAATATACCTAAATAAATCCTCCAATTTCTGTTGAAACATGGATCAATGCATATCAGCGTGTAGGTCTCTTTAAGACGAAGAGATTGATACCATATTTAATATAATTAATTTTGTTTATAAGAGCAGAATCGCAAATTTGTAGATTTTATTAATTTTAATTTCGCGATTTTTCGGAAATATACCTAAATAAATCCTCCAATTTCTGTTGAAACATGGATCAATGCATATCAGCGTGTAGGTCTCTTTAAGACGAAGAGATTGATACCATATTTAATATAATTCATTTTGTTTATAAGAGCAGAATCGCGAATTTGTAGATTTTATTAATTTTAATTTTGCGATTTTTTGGTATTTTTCGGAAATATACCTAAATAAATCCTCCAATTTCTGTTGAAACATGGATCAATGCATATCAGCGTGTAGGTCTCTTTAAGACGAAGAGATTGATACCATATTTAATATAATTCATTTTGTTTATAAGAGCAGAATCGCGAATTTGTAGATTTTATTAATTTTAATTTTGCGATTTTTTGGTATTTTTCGGAAATATACCTAAATAAATCCTCCAATTTCTGTTGAAACATGGATCAATGCATATCAGCGTGTAGGTCTCTTTAAGACGAAGAGATTGATACCATATTTAATATAATTCATTTTGTTTATAAGAGCAGAATCGCGAATTTGTAGATTTTATTAATTTTAATTTCGCGATTTTTCGGTATTTTTCGGAAATATACCTAAATAAATCCTCCAATTTCTGTTGAAACATGGATCAATGCATATCAGCGTGTAGGTCTCTTTAAGACGAAGAGATTGATACCATATTTAATATAATTCATTTTGTTTATAAGAGCAGAATCGCGAATTTGTAGATTTTATTAATTTTAATTTTGCGATTTTTTGGTATTTTTCGGAAATATACCTAAATAAATCCTCCAATTTCTGTTGAAACATGGATCAATGCATATCAGCGTGTAGGTCTCTTTAAGACGAAGAGATTGATACCATATTTAATATAATTCATTTTGTTTATAAGAGCAGAATCGCGAATTTGTAGATTTTATTAATTTTTAATTTTGCGAATTTTCGGTATTTTTCGGAAATATACCTAAATAAATCCTCCAATTTCTGTTGAAACATGGATCAATGCATATCAGCGTGTAGGTCTCTTTAAGACGAAGAGATTGATACCATATTTAATATAATTCATTTTGTTTATAAGAGCAGAATCGCGAATTTGTAGATTTTATTAATTTTAATTTTGCGATTTTTTTTGTATTTTTCGGAAATATACCTAAATAAATCCTCCAATTTCTGTTGAAACATGGATCAATGCATATCAGCGTGTAGGTCTCTTTAAGACGAAGAGATTGATACCATATTTAATATAATTCATTTTGTTTATAAGAGCAGAATCGCGAATTTGTAGATTTTATTAATTTTAATTTTGCGATTTTTCGTTTTTTTTTTCGGAAATATACCTAAATAAATCCTCCAATTTCTGTTGAAACATGGATCAATGCATATCAGCGTGTAGGTCTCTTTAAGACGAAGAGATTGATACCATATTTAATATAATTCATTTTGTTTATAAGAGCAGAATCGCGAATTTGTAGATTTTATTAATTTAAATTTGCGATTTTTTGGTATTTTTCGGAAATATACCTAAATAAATCCTCCAATTTCTGTTGAAACATGGATCAATGCATATCAGCGTGTAGGTCTCTTTAAGACGAAGAGATTGATACCATATTTAATATAATTCATTTTGTTTATAAGAGCAGAATCGCGAATTTGTAGATTTTATTAATTTTAATTTCGCGATTTTTCGGAAAGATACCTAAATAAATCATCCAATTTCTGTTGAAACATGGATCAATGCATATCAGCGTGTAGGTCTCTTTAAGACGAAGAGATTGATACCATATTTATCATAATTCATTTTGTTTATAAGAGCAGAATCGCGAATTTGTAGATTTTATTAATTTTTAATTTTGCGAATTTTTGGTATTTTTCGGAAATATACCTAAATAAATCCTCCAATTTCTGTTGAAACATGGATCAATGCATATCAGCGTGTAGGTCTCTTTAAGACGAAGAGATTGATACCATATTTAATATAATTCATTTTGTTTATAAGAGCAGAATCGCGAATTTGTAGATTTTATTAATTTTAATTTTGCGATTTTTTGGTATTTTTCGGAAATATACCTAAATAAATCCTCCAATTTCTGTTGAAACATGGATCAATGCATATCAGCGTGTAGGTCTCTTTAAGACGAAGAGATTGATACCATATTTAATATAATTCATTTTGTTTATAAGAGCAGAATCGCGAATTTGTAGATTTTATTAATTTTAATTTTGCGATTTTTTGGTATTTTTCGGAAATATACCTAAATAAATCCTCCAATTTCTGTTGAAACATGGATCAATGCATATCAGCGTGTAGGTCTCTTTAAGACGAAGAGATTGATACCATATTTAATATAATTCATTTTGTTTATAAGAGCAGAATCGCGAATTTGTAGATTTTATTAATTTTAATTTTGCGATTTTTTGGTATTTTTCGGAAATATACCTAAATAAATCCTCCAATTTCTGTTGAAACATGGATCAATGCATATCAGCGTGTAGGTCTCTTTAAGACGAAGAGATTGATACCATATTTAATATAATTCATTTTGTTTATAAGAGCAGAATCGCGAATTTGTAGATTTTATTAATTTTAATTTTCGGGTTTTTTTCGGAAATATACCTAAATAAATCCTCCAATTTCTGTTGAAACATGGATCAATGCATATCAGCGTGTAGGTCTCTTTACGACGAAGAGATTAATACCATATTTAATATAATTAATTCATTTTGTTTATAAGAGCAGAATCGCGAATTTGTAGATTTTATTAATTTTTAATTTTGCGAATTTTCGGTATTTTTCGGAAATATACCTAAATAAATCCTCCAATTTCTGTTGAAACATGGATCAATGCATATCAGCGTGTAGGTCTCTTTAAGACGAAGAGATTGATACCATATTTAATATAATTCATTTTGTTTATAAGAGCAGAATCGCGAATTTGTAGATTTTATTAATTTTAATTTTGCGATTTTTTGGTATTTTTCGGAAATATACCTAAATAAATCCTCCAATTTCTGTTGAAACATGGATCAATGCATATCAGCGTGTAGGTCTCTTTAAGACGAAGAGATTGATACCATATTTAATATAATTCATTTTGTTTATAAGAGCAGAATCGCGAATTTGTAGATTTTATTAATTTTAATTTTGCGATTTTTTGGTATTTTTCGGAAATATACCTAAATAAATCCTCCAATTTCTGTTGAAACATGGATCAATGCATATCAGCGTGTAGGTCTCTTTAAGACGAAGAGATTGATACCATATTTAATATAATTCATTTTGTTTATAAGAGCAGAATCGCGAATTTGTAGATTTTATTAATTTTAATTTCGGTATTTTTCGGAAATATACCTAAATAAATCCTCCAATTTCTGTTGAAACATGGATCAATGCATATCAGCGTGTAGGTCTCTTTAAGACGAAGAGATTGATACCATATTTAATATAATTCATTTTGTTTATAAGAGCAGAATCGCGAATTTGTAGATTTTATTAATTTTTAATTTTGCGAATTTTTGGTATTTTTCGGAAATATACCTAAATAAATCCTCCAATTTCTGTTGAAACATGGATCAATGCATATCAGCGTGTAGGTCTCTTTAAGACGAAGAGATTGATACCATATTTAATATAATTCATTTTGTTTATAAGAGCAGAATCGCGAATTTGTAGATTTTATTAATTTTAATTTTGCGATTTTTTGGTATTTTTCGGAAATATACCTAAATAAATCCTCCAATTTCTGTTGAAACATGGATCAATGCATATCAGCGTGTAGGTCTCTTTAAGACGAAGAGATTGATACCATATTTAATATAATTCATTTTGTTTATAAGAGCAGAATCGCGAATTTGTAGATTTTATTAATTTTTAATTTTGCGATTTTTTGGTATTTTTCGGAAATATACCTAAATAAATCCTCCAATTTCTGTTGAAACATGGATCAATGCATATCAGCGTGTAGGTCTCTTTAAGACGAAGAGATTGATACCATATTTAATATAATTCATTTTGTTTATAAGAGCAGAATCGCGAATTTGTAGATTTTATTAATTTTAATTTTGCGTTTTTTTTTGGTATTTTTCGGAAATATACCTAAATAAATCCTCCAATTTCTGTTGAAACATGGATCAATGCATATCAGCGTGTAGGTCTCTTTAAGACGAAGAGATTGATACCATATTTAATATAATTCATTTTGTTTATAAGAGCAGAATCGCGAATTTGTAGATTTTATTAATTTTAATTTTGCGATTTTTCGGTATTTTTCGGAAATATACCTAAATAAATCCTCCAATTTCTGTTGAAACATGGATCAATGCATATCAGCGTGTAGGTCTCTTTAAGACGAAGAGATTGATACCATATTTAATATAATTCATTTTGTTTATAAGAGCAGAATCGCGAATTTGTAGATTTTATTAATTTTAATTTTGCGATTTTTCGGTATTTTTCGGAAATATACCTAAATAACTCCTCTATTAATTGCTGAAACATGGATCAATGCATATCAGCTTGTAGGTCTCTTTAAGACGAAGAGATTAATACCATATTTAATATAATTCATTTTGATTATAAGAGCAGAATCGCGAATTTGTAGATTTTATTAATTTTAATTTTGCGATTTTTCGGTATTTTTCGGAAATACCTAAATAAATCCTCCAATTTCTGTTGAAACATGGATCAATGCATATCAGCGTGTAGGTCTCTTTAAGACGAAGAGATTGATACCATATTTAATATAATTCATTTTGTTTATAAGAGCAGAATCGCGAATTTGTAGATTTTATTAATTTTAATTTTGCGATTTTTTGGTATTTTTCGGAAATATACCTAAATAAATCCTCCAATTTCTGTTGAAACATGGATCAATGCATATCAGCGTGTAGGTCTCTTTAAGACGAAGAGATTGATACCATATTTAATATAATTCATTTTGTTTATAAGAGCAGAATCGCGAATTTGTAGATTTTATTAATTTTTAATTTTGCGATTTTTCGATTTTTTTCGGAAATATACCTAAATAAATCCTCCAATTTCTGTTGAAACATGGATCAATGCATATCAGCGTGTAGGTCTCTTTAAGACGAAGAGATTGATACCATATTTAATATAATTCATTTTGTTTATAAGAGCAGAATCGCGAATTTGTAGATTTTATTAATTTTTAATTTTGCGAATATTCGGTATTTTTCGGAAATATACCTAAATAAATCCTCCAATTTCTGTTGAAACATGGATCAATGCATATCAGCGTGTAGGTCTCTTTAAGACGAAGAGATTGATACCATATTTAATATAATTCATTTTGTTTATAAGAGCAGAATCGCGAATTTGTAGATTTTATTAATTTTAATTTTGCGATTTTTTGGTATTTTTTCGGAAATATACCTAAATAAATCCTGCAATTTCTGTTGAAACATGGATCAATGCATATCAGCGTGTAGGTCTCTTTAAGACGAAGAGATTGATCATATATTTAATATAATTCATTTTGTTTATAAGAGCAGAATCGCGAATTTGTAGATTTTATTAATTTTAATTTCGCGATTTTTCGGTATTTTTCGGAAATATACCTAAATAAATCCTCCAATTTCTGTTGAAACATGGATCAATGCATATCAGCGTGTAGGTCTCTTTAAGACGAAGAGATTGATACCATATTTAATATAATTCATTTTGTTTATAAGAGCAGAATCGCGAATTTGTAGATTTTATTAATTTTAATTTTGCGATTTTTTGGTATTTTTCGGAAATATACCTAAATAAATCCTCCAATTTCTGTTGAAACATGGATCAATGCATATCAGCGTGTAGGTCTCTTTAAGACGAAGAGATTGATACCATATTTAATATAATTCATTTTGTTTATAAGAGCAGAATCGCGAATTTGTAGATTTTATTAATTTTAAATTTGCGATTTTGCGGTATTTTTCGGAAATATACCTAAATAAATCCTCCAATTTCTGTTGAAACATGGATCAATGCATATCAGCGTGTAGGTCTCTTTAAGACGAAGAGATTGATACCATATTTAATATAATTCATTTTGTTTATAAGAGCAGAATCGCGAATTTGTAGATTTTATTAATTTTAATTTCGCGATTTTTCGGTATTTTTCGGAAATATACCTAAATAAATCCTCCAATTTCTGTTGAAACATGGATCAATGCATATCAGCGTGTAGGTCTCTTTAAGACAAAGAGATTGATACCATATTTAATATAATTAATTTTGTTTATAAGAGCAGAATCGCGAATTTGTAGATTTTATTAATTTTTAATTTTGCGATTTTTTGGTATTTTTCGGAAATATACCTAAATAAATCCTCCAATTTCTGTTGAAACATGGATCAATGCATATCAGCGTGTAGGTCTCTTTAAGACGAAGAGATTGATACCATATTTAATATAATTCATTTTGTTTATAAGAGCAGAATCGCGAATTTGTAGATTTTATTAATTTTAATTTTGCGATTTTTTGGTATTTTTCGGAAATATACCTAAATAAATCCTCCAATTTCTGTTGAAACATGGATCAATGCATATCAGCGTGTAGGTCTGTTTAAGAGAAAGAGATTGATACCATATTTAATATAATTCATTTTGTTTATAAGAGCAGAATCGCGAATTTGTAGATTTTATTAATTTTAATTTCGCGATTTTTCGGTATTTTTCGGAAATATACCTAAATAAATCCTCCAATTTCTGTTGAAACATGGATCAATGCATATCAGCGTGTAGGTCTCTTTAAGACGAAGAGATTGATACCATATTTAATATAATTCATTTTGTTTATAAGAGCAGAATCGCGAATTTGTAGATTTTATTAATTTTTAATTTTGCGATTTTTTGGTATTTTTCGGAAATATACCTAAATAAATCCTCCAATTTCTGTTGAAACATGGATCAGTGCATATCAGCGTGTAGGTCTCTTTAAGACAAAGAGATTGATACCATATTTAATGTAATTCATTTTGTTTATAAGAGCAGAATCGCGAATTTGTAGATTTTATTAATTTTAATTTTGCGATTTTTTGGTATTTTTCGGAAATATACCTAAATAAATCCTCCAATTTCTGTTGAAACATGGATCAATGCATATCAGCGTGTAGGTCTCTTTAAGACGAAGAGATTGATACCATATTTAATATAATTCATTTTGTTTATAAGAGCAGAATCGCGAATTTGTAGATTTTATTAATTTTTAATTTTGCGATTTTTCGATTTTTTTCGGAAATATACCTAAATAACTCCTCTATTAATTGCTGAAACATGGATCAATGCATATCAGCGTGTAGGTCTCTTTAAGACGAAGAGATTGATACCATATTTAATATAATTCATTTTGTTTATAAGAGCAGAATCGCGAATTTGTAGATTTTATTAATTTTAATTTTGCGATTTTTTGGTATTTTTCGGAAATATACCTAAATAAATCCTCCAATTTCTGTTGAAACATGGATCAATGCATATCAGCGTGTAGGTCTCTTTAAGACGAAGAGATTGATACCATATTTAATATAATTCATTTTGTTTATAAGAGCAGAATCGCGAATTTGTAGATTTTATTAATTTTAATTTTGCGATTTTTTGGTATTTTTCGGAAATATACCTAAATAAATCCTCCAATTTCTGTTGAAACATGGATCAATGCATATCAGCGTGTAGGTCTCTTTAAGACGAAGAGATTGATACCATATTTAATATAATTCATTTTGTTTATAAGAGCAGAATCGCGAATTTGTAGATTTTATTAATTTTAATTTCTTGATTTTTCGGTATTTTTCGGAAATATACCTAAATAAATCCTCCAATTTCTGTTGAAACATGGATCAATGCATATCAGCGTGTAGGTCTCTTTAAGACGAAGAGATTGATACCATATTTAATATAATTCATTTTGTTTATAAGAGCAGAATCGCGAATTTGTAGATTTTATTAATTTTAATTTTGCGATTTTTCGGTATTTTTCGGAAATATACCTAAATAAATCCTCCAATTTCTGTTGAAACATGGATCAATGCATATCAGCGTGTAGGTCTCTTTAAGACGAAGAGATTGATACCATATTTAATATAATTCATTTTGTTTATAAGAGCAGAATCGCGAATTTGTAGATTTTATTAATTTTAATTTTGCGATTTTTTGGTATTTTTCGGAAATATACCTAAATAAATCCTCCAATTTCTGTTGAAACATGGATCAATGCATATCAGCGTGTAGGTCTCTTTAAGACGAAGAGATTGATACCATATTTAATATAATTCATTTTGTTTATAAGAGCAGAATCGCGAATTTGTAGATTTTATTAATTTTAATTTTGCGATTTTTTGGTATTTTTCGGAAATATACCTAAATAAATCCTCCAATTTCTGTTGAAACATGGATCAATGCATATCAGCGTGTAGGTCTCTTTAAGACGAAGAGATTGATACCATATTTAATATAATTAATTTTGTTTATAAGAGCAGAATCGCGAATTTGTAGATTTTATTAATTTTAATTTCGCGATTTTTCGGTATTTTTCGGAAATATACCTAAATAAATCCTCCAATTTCTGTTGAAACATGGATCAATGCATATCAGCGTGTAGGTCTCTTTAAGACAAAGAGATTGATACCAAATTTAATGTAATTCATTTTGTTTATAAGAGCAGAATCGCGAATTTGTAGATTTTATTAAATTTAATTTTGCGATTTTCCGATTTTTTTCGGAAATATACCTAAATAACTCCTCTATTAATTGCTGAAACATGGATCAGTGCATATCAGCGTGTAGGTCTCTTTAAGACAAAGAGATTGATACCAAATTTAATGTAATTCATTTTGTTTATAAGAGCAGAATCGCGAATTTGTAGATTTTATTAATTTTTAATTTTGCGAATTTTCGGTATTTTTCGGAAATATACCTAAATAAATCCTCCAATTTCTATTGAAACATGGATCAATGCATATCAGCGTGTAGGTCTGTTTAAGACGAAGAGAATGATACCATATTTAATATATTTCATTTTGTTTATAAGAGCAGAATCGCGAATTTGTAGATTTTATTAATTTTAATTTTGCGATTTTTTGGTATTTTTCGGAAATATACCTAAATAAATCCTCCAATTTCTGTTGAAACATGGATCAGTGCATATCAGCGTGTAGGTCTCTTTAAGACAAAGAGATTGATACCAAATTTAATGTAATTCATTTTGTTTATAAGAGCAGAATCGCGAATTTGTAGATTTTATTAAATTAAATTTTGCGATTTTCCGATTTTTTTCGGAAATATACCTAAATAAATCCTCCAATTTCTGTTGAAACATGGATCAAAGCATATCAGCGTGTAGGTCTCTTTAAGACGAAGAGATTGATACCATATTTAATATAATTCATTTTGTTTATAAGAGCAGAATCGCGAATTTGTAGATTTTATTAATTTTAATTTTGCGATTTTTGGTATTTTTCGGAAATATACCTAAATAAATCCTCCAATTTCTGTTGAAACATGGATCAAATGCATAATCAGCGTGTAGGTCTCTTAAGACGAAAGAGATTGATACCATATTATTATAATTCATTTTGTTTATAAGAGCAGAATCGCGAATTTGTTGTATTTGCGTACGTTTATTAAAATTAATTTTGCGATTTTTCGTAAGACAGAAGAGAATAGACCTAAATAACTCCATTTTTTTCGGTATTAATTTTGAAACATGGATCAATGCATATCAGCGTGTAGGTCTCTTTAAGACGAAGAGATATAACCATATGTACAATATTCATTTTTTTTGTTATAAGAGCAGAATCGCGAATTTGTAGATTTTAATAAATTTCGCGAGAGATTGATACCATATTTAATGTAATTCATTTTGTTTATAAGAGCAGAATCGCGAATTTGAAGATTTTATTAAATTCATATTTGCGATTTTCCGATTTTTTCGGAAATAAACCTAAATAACTCTTCTATTAATTGCTGAAACATGGATCAATGCATATCAGCGTGTAGGTCTCTTTAAGACAAAGAGATTGATACCATATTTAATATAATTCATTTTGTTTATAAGAGCAGATCCGCGAATTTGTAGATTTTATTAATTTTAATTTTGCGATTTTTTGGTATTTTTCGGAAATATACCTAAATAAATCCTCCAATTTCTGTTGAAACATGGATCAATGCATATCAGCGTGTAGGTCTCTTTAAGACGAAGAGATTGATACCATATTTAATGTAATTCATTTTGTTTATAAGAGCAGAATCGCGAATTTGTAGATTTTATTAATTTTAATTTTGCGATTTTTGGTATTTTTCGGAAATATACCTAAATAAATCCTCCAATTTCTGTTGAAACATGGATCAGTGCATATCAGCGTGTAGGTCTCTTTAAGACAAAGAGATTGATACCATATTTAATGTAATTCATTTTGTTTATAAGAGCAGAATCGCGAATTTGTAGATTTTATTAAATTCAATTTTGCGATTTTCCGATTTTTTTCGGAAATATACCTAAATAAATCCTCTATTAATTGCTGAAACATGGATCAATGCATATCAGCGTGTAGGTCTGTTTAAGAGAAAGAGATTGATACCAAATTTAATGTAATTCATTTTGTTTATAAGAGCAGAATCGCGAATTTGTAGATTTTATTAATTTTAATTTTGCGATTTTCCGATTTTTTTCGGAAATATACCTAAATAACTCCTCTATTAACTGCTGAAACATGGATCAATGCATATCAGCGTGTAGGTCTCTTTAAGACGAAGAGATTGATACCATATTTAATGTAATTCATTTTGTTTATAAGAGCAGAATCGCGAATTTGTAGATTTTATTAAATTTAATTTTGCGATTTTCCGATTTTTTTCGGAAATATACCTAAATAACTCCTCTATTTCTGTTGAAACATGGATCAATGCATATCAGCGTGTAGGTCTCTTTAAGACGAAGAGATTGATACCATATTTAATATAATTCATTTTGTTTATAAGAGCAGAATCGCGAATTTGTAGATTTTATTAATTTTAATTTTGCGATTTTTTGGTATTTTTCGGAAATATACCTAAATAAATCCTCCAATTTCTGTTGAAACATGGATCAATGCATATCAGCGTGTAGGTCTCTTTAAGACGAAGAGATTGATACCATATTTAATGTAATTCATTTTGTTTATAAGAGCAGAATCGCGAATTTGTAGATTTTATTAATTTTAATTTTGCGATTTTTTGGTATTTTTCGGAAATATACCTAAATAAATCCTCCAATTTCTGTTGAAACATGGATCAATGCATATCAGCGTGTAGGTCTCTTTAAGACAAAGAGATTGATACCATATTTAATATAATTAATTTTGTTTATAAGAGCAGAATCGCGAATTTGTAGATTTTATTAATTTTAATTTTGCGAATTTTCCGCTGTTTTCGGAAATATACCTAAATAAATCCTCCAATTTCTGTTGAAACATGGATCAGTGCATATCAGCGTGTAGGTCTGTTTAAGAGAAAGAGATTGATACCAAATTTAATGTAATTCATTTTGTTTATAAGAGCAGAATCGCGAATTTGTAGATTTTATTAATTTTAATTTTGCGAATTTTCGGTATTTTTCGGAAATATACCTAAATAAATCCTCCAATTTCTGTTGAAACATGGATCAATGCATATCAGCGTGTAGGTCTCTTTAAGACAAAGAGATTAATACCATATTTAATATAATTCATTTTGTTTATAAGAGCAGAATCGCGAATTTGTAGATTTTATTAATTTTAATTTTGCGATTTTTCAATTTTTTTCGGAAATATACCTAAGTAACTCCTCTATTAATTACTGAAACATGGATCAATGCATATCAGCGTGTAGGTCTCTTTAAGACGAAGAGATTGATACCATATTTAATGTAATTCATTTTGTTTATAAGAGCAGAATCGCGAATTTGTAGATTTTATTAAATTAAATTTTGCGATTTTCCGATTTTTTTCGGAAATATACCTAAATAAATCCTCCAATTTCTGTTGAAACATGGATCAGTGCATATCAGCGTGTAGGTCTCTTTAAGACAAAGAGATTGATACCATATTTAATGTAATTCATTTTGTTTATAAGAGCAGAATCGCGAATTTGTAGATTTTATTAAATTCAATTTTGCGATTTTCCGATTTTTTTCGGAAATATACCTAAATAACTCCTCTATTAATTGCTGAAACATGGATCAATGCATATCAGCTTGTAGGTCTCTTTAAGACGAAGAGATTAATACCATATTTAATATAATTCATTTTGTTTATAAGAGCAGAATCGCGAATTTGTAGATTTTATTAATTTTAATTTTGCGATTTTTCGGTATTTTTCGGAAATATACCTAAATAAATCCTCCAATTTCTGTTGAAACATGGATCAATGCATATCAGCGTGTAGGTCTCTTTAAGACGAAGAGATTGATACCATATTTAATGTAATTCATTTTGTTTATAAGAGCAGAATCGCGAATTTGTAGATTTTATTAATTTTAATTTTGCGATTTTTTGGTATTTTTCGGAAATATACCTAAATAAATCCTCCAATTTCTGTTGAAACATGGATCAGTGCATATCAGCGTGTAGGTCTCTTTAAGACAAAGAGATTGATACCATATTTAATGTAATTCATTTTGTTTATAAGAGCAGAATCGCGAATTTGTAGATTTTATTAAATTCAATTTTGCGATTTTCCGATTTTTTTCGGAAATATACCTAAATAACTCCTCTATTAATTGCTGAAACATGGATCAATGCATATCAGCGTGTAGGTCTGTTTAAGAGAAAGAGATTGATACCAAATTTAATGTAATTCATTTTGTTTATAAGAGCAGAATCGCGAATTTGTAGATTTTATTAATTTTTAATTTTGCAATTTTTCGATTTTTTTCGGAAATATACCTAAATAACTCCTCTATTAACTGCTGAAACATGGATCAGTGCATATCAGCGTGTAGGTCTCTTTAAGACAAAGAGATTGATACCATATTTAATGTAATTCATTTTGTTTATAAGAGCAGAATCGCGAATTTGTAGATTTTATTAAATTTAATTTTGCGATTTTCCGATTTTTTTCGGAAATATACCTAAATAACTCCTCTATTAATTGCTGAAACATGGATCAATGCATATCAGCTTGTAGGTCTCTTTAAGACGAAGAGATTAATACCATATTTAATATAATTCATTTTGATTATAAGAGCAGAATCGCGAATTTGTAGATTTTATTAATTTTAATTTTGCGATTTTTTGGTATTTTTCGGAAATATACCTAAATAAATCCTCCAATTTCTGTTGAAACATGGATCAATGCATATCACCGTGTAGGTCTCTTTAAGACAAAGAGATTGATACCATATTTAATATAATTAATTTTGTTTATAAGAGCAGAATCGCGAATTTGTAGATTTTATTAATTTTAATTTCGCGATTTTTCGGTATTTTTCGGAAATATACCTAAATAAATCCTCCAATTTCTGTTGAAACATGGATCAATGCATATCAGCGTGTAGGTCTCTTTAAGACGAAGAGATTGATACCATATTTAATATAATTCATTTTGTTTATAAGAGCAGAATCGCGAATTTGTAGATTTTATTAATTTTAATTTCGCGATTTTTCGGTATTTTTCGGAAATATACCTAAATAAATCCTCCAATTTCTGTTGAAACATGGATCAATGCATATCAGCGTGTAGGTCTCTTTAAGACGAAGAGATTGATACCATATTTAATATAATTCATTTTGTTTATAAGAGCAGAATCGCGAATTTGTAGATTTTATTAATTTTTAATTTTGCGATATTTGGTATTTTTCGGAAATATACCTAAATAAATCCTCCAATTTCTGTTGAAACATGGATCAATGCATATCAGCGTGTAGGTCTCTTTAAGACGAAGAGATTGATACCATATTTAATATAATTCATTTTGTTTATAAGAGCAGAATCGCGAATTTGTAGATTTTATTAATTTTAATTTCGCGATTTTTCGGTATTTTTCGGAAATATACCTAAATAAATCATCCAATTTCTGTTGAAACATGGATCAATGCATATCAGCGTGTAGGTCTCTTTAAGACGAAGAGATTGATACCATATTTAATATAATTCATTTTGTTTATAAGAGCAGAATCGCGAATTTGTAGATTTTATTAATTTTTAATTTTGCGAATTTTCGGTATTTTTCGGAAATATACCTAAATAAATCCTCCAACTTCTGTTGAAACATGGATCAATGCATATCAGCGTGTAGGTCTCTTTAAGACGAAGAGATTGATACCATATTTAATATAATTCATTTTGTTTATAAGAGCAGAATCGCGAATTTGTAGATTTTATTAATTTTAATTTTGCGATTTTTTGGTATTTTTCGGAAATATACCTAAATAAATCCTCCAATTTCTGTTGAAACATGGATCAAAGCATATCAGCGTGTAGGTCTCTTTAAGACAAAGAGATTGATACCATATTTAATGTAATTCATTTTGTTTATAAGAGCAGAATCGCGAATTTGTAGATTTTATTAATTTTAATTTTGCGAATTTTCGGTATATTTCTTAAATATACCTAAATAAATCCTATATTTTCTGTTGAAACATGGATCAATGCATATCAGCGTGTAGGTCTCTTTAAGACGAAGAGATTGATACCATATTTAATATAATTAATTTTGTTTATAAGAGCAGAATCGCAAATTTGTAGATTTTATTAATTTTAATTTCGCGATTTTTCGGAAAGATACCTAAATAAATCATCCAATTTCTGTTGAAACATGGATCAATGCATATCAGCGTGTAGGTCTCTTTAAGACGAAGAGATTGATACCATATTTAATATAATTCATTTTGTTTATAAGAGCAGAATCGCGAATTTGTAGATTTTATTAATTTTAATTTTGCGATTTTTTGGTATTTTTCGGAAATATACCTAAATAAATCCTCCAATTTCTGTTGAAACATGGATCAATGCATATCAGCGTGTAGGTCTCTTTAAGACGAAGAGATTGATACCATATTTAATGTAATTCATTTTGTTTATAAGAGCAGAATCGCGAATTTGTAGATTTTATTAAATTCAATTTTGCGATTTTTCGATTTTTTTCGGAAATATACCTAAATAACTCCACCATTTTCAGTTGAAACATGGATCAATGCATATCAGCGTGTAGGTCTGTTTAAGAGAAAGAGATTGATACCATATTTAATGTAATTCATTTTGTTTATAAGAGCAGAATCGCGAATTTGTAGATTTTATTAATTTTAATTTTGCGATTTTTCGATTTTTTTCGGAAATATACCTAAATAACTCCTCTATTAACTGCTGAAACATGGATCAAAGCATATCAGCGTGTAGGTCTCTTTAAGACGAAGAGATTGATACCATATTTAATGTAATTCATTTTGTTTATAAGAGCAGAATCGCGAATTTGTAGATTTTATTAAATTAAATTTTGCGATTTTCCGATTTTTTTCGGAAATATACCTAAATAACTCCTCTATTAATTGCTGAAACATGGATCAGTGCATATCAGCGTGTAGGTCTCTTTAAGACAAAGAGATTGATACCATATTTAATGTAATTCATTTTGTTTATAAGAGCAGAATCGCGAATTTGTAGATTTTATTAATTTTAATTTTGCGAATTTTCGGTATTTTTCGGAAATATACCTAAATAAATCCTCCAATTTCTGTTGAAACATGGATCAATGCATATCAGCGTGTAGGTCTCTTTAAGACGAAGAGATTGATACCATATTTAATATAATTCATTTTGTTTATAAGAGCAGAATCGCGAATTTGTAGATTTTATTAATTTTAATTTCGCGATTTTTCGGTATTTTTCGGAAATATACCTAAATGAATCATCCAATTTCTGTTGAAACATGGATCAATGCATATCAGCGTGTAGGTCTCTTTAAGACGAAGAAATTGATACCATATTTAATATAATTCATTTTGTTTATAAGAGCAGAATCGCGAATTTGTAGATTTTATTAATTTTAAATTTGCGATTTTTTGGTATTTTTCGGAAATATACCTAAATACATCCTCCAATTTCTGTTGAAACATGGATCAATGCATATCAGCGTGTAGGTCTCTTTAAGACGAAGAGATTGATACCATATTTAATATAATTAATTTTGTTTATAAGAGCAGAATCGCAAATTTGTAGATTTTATTAATTTTAATTTCGCGATTTTTCGGAAAGATACCTAAATAAATCATCCAATTTCTGTTGAAACATGGATCAATGCATATCAGCGTGTAGGTCTCTTTAAGACGAAGAGATTTATACCATATTTATCATAATTCATTTTGTTTATAAGAGCAGAATCGCGAATTTGTAGATTTTATTAATTTTTAATTTTGCGAATTTTCGGTATTTTTCGGAAATATACCTAAATAAATCCTCCAACTTCTGTTGAAACATGGATCAATGCATGTCAGCGTGTAGGTCTCTTTAAGACGAAGAGATTGATACCATATTTAATATAATTCATTTTGTTTATAAGAGCAGAATCGAGAATTTGTAGATTTTATTAATTTTAATTTCGCGATTTTTCGGTATTTTTCGGAAATATACCTAAATAAATCCTCCAATTTCTGTTGAAACATGGATCAATGCATATCAGCGTGTAGGTCTCTTTAAGACGAAGAGATTGATACCATATTTAATATAATTCATTTTGTTTATAAGAGCAGAATCGCGAATTTGTAGATTTTATTAATTTTAATTTTGCGATTTTTTGGTATTTTTCGGAAATATACCTAAATAAATCCTCCAATTTCTGTTGAAACATGGATCAATGCATATCAGCGTGTAGGTCTCTTTAAGACGAAGAGATTGATACCATATTTAATGTAATTCATTTTGTTTATAAGAGCAGATCCGCGAATTTGTAGATTTTATTAATTTTAATTTTGCGATTTTTTGGTATTTTTCGGAAATATACCTAAATAAATCCTCCAATTTCTGTTGAAACATGGATCAGTGCATATCAGCGTGTAGGTCTCTTTAAGACAAAGAGATTGATACCAAATTTAATGTAATTCATTTTGTTTATAAGAGCAGAATCGCGAATTTGTAGATTTTATTAAATTCAATTTTGCGATTTTCCGATTTTTTTCGGAAATATACCTAAATAACTCCTCTATTAATTGCTGAAACATGGATCAATGCATATCAGCGTGTAGGTCTCTTTAAGACGAAGAGATTGATACCATATTTAATGTAATTCATTTTGTGTATAAGAGCAGAATCGCGAATTTGTAGATTTTATTAATTTTTAATTTTGCGATTTTTCGATTTTTTTCGGAAATATACCTAAATAACTCCTCTATTAATTGCTGAAACATGGATCAATGCATATCAGCGTGTAGGTCTCTTTAAGACAAGAGATTGATACCATATTTAATGTAATTCATTTTGTTTATAAGAGCAGAATCGCGAATTTGTAGATTTTATTAATTTTAATTTTGCGATTTTTTGGTATTTTTCGGAAATATACCTAAATAAATCCTCCAATTTCTGTTGAAACATGGATCAATGCATATCAGCGTGTAGGTCTCTTTAAGACGAAGAGATTGATACCATATTTAATATAATTCATTTTGTTTATAAGAGCAGAATCGCGAATTTGTAGATTTTATTAATTTTAATTTCGCGATTTTTCGGTATTTTTCGGAAATATACCTAAATAAATCCTCCAATTTCTGTTGAAACATGGATCAATGCATATCAGCGTGTAGGTCTCTTTAAGACGAAGAGATTGATACCATATTTAATGTAATTCATTTTGTTTATAAGAGCAGATCCGCGAATTTGTAGATTTTATTAATTTTAATTTCGCGATTTTTCGGTATTTTTCGGAAATATACCTAAATAAATCCTCCAATTTCTGTTGAAACATGGATCAATGCATATCAGCGTGTAGGTCTCTTTAAGACGAAGAGATTGATACCATATTTAATGTAATTCATTTTGTTTATAAGAGCAGATCCGCGAATTTGTAGATTTTATTAATTTTAATTTTGCGATTTTTTGGTATTTTTCGGAAATATACCTAAATAAATCCTCCAATTTCTGTTGAAACATGGATCAATGCATATCAGCGTGTAGGTCTCTTTAAGACGAAGAGATTGATACCATATTTAATGTAATTCATTTTGTTTATAAGAGCAGAATCGCGAATTTGTAGATTTTATTAATTTTTAATTTTGCGAATTTTCCGCTGTTTTCGGAAATATACCTAAATAACTCCTCTATTTCTGTTGAAACATGGATCAGTGCATATCAGCGTGTAGGTCTCTTTAAGACAAAGAGATTGATACCATATTTAATGTAATTCATTTTGTTTATAAGAGCAGAATCGCGAATTTGTAGATTTTATTAAATTCAATTTTGCGATTTTCCGATTTTTTTCGGAAATATACCTAAATAACTCCTCTATTAATTGCTGAAACATGGATCAATGCATATCAGCTTGTAGGTCTCTTTAAGACGAAGAGATTAATACCATATTTAATATAATTCATTTTGATTATAAGAGCAGAATCGCGAATTTGTAGATTTTATTAATTTTTAATTTTGCGAATTTTCGGTATTTTTCGGAAATATACCTAAATAAATCCTCCAATTTCTGTTGAAACATGGATCAATGCATATCAGCGTGTAGGTCTCTTTAAGACGAAGAGATTTATACCATATTTAACATAATTCATTTTGTTTATAAGAGCAGAATCGCGAATTTGTAGATTTTATTAATTTTAATTTTGCGAATTTTCGGTATTTTTCGGAAATATACCTAAATAAATCCTCCAATTTCTGTTGAAACATGGATCAATGCATATCAGCGTGTAGGTCTCTTTAAGACGAAGAGATTGATACCATATTTAATATAATTCATTTTGTTTATAAGAGCAGAATCGCGAATTTGTAGATTTTATTAATTTTAATTTTGCGATTTTTTGGTATTTTTCGGAAATATACCTAAATAAATCCTCCAATTTCTGTTGAAACATGGATCAATGCATATCAGCGTGTAGGTCTCTTTAAGACGAAGAGATTGATACCATATTTAATATAATTCATTTTGTTTATAAGAGCAGAATCGCGAATTTGTAGATTTTATTAATTTTAATTTCGCGATTTTTCGGAAATATACCTAAATAAATCATCCAATTTCTGTTGAAACATGGATCAATGCATATCAGCGTGTAGGTCTCTTTAAGACGAAGAGATTGATACCATATTTAATATAATTCATTTTGTTTATAAGAGCAGAATCGCGAATTTGTAGATTTTATTAGTTGAATTTTGCGAATTTTCGGTATTTTTCGGAAATATACCTAAATAAATCCTCCAATTTCTGTTGAAACATGGATCAATGCATATCAGCGTGTAGGTCTCTTTAAGACAAAGAGATTGATACCATATTTAATATAATTAATTTGGTTTATAAGAGCAGAATCGCGAAATTTGTAGATTTTATTAATTAATTTTGCGATTTTTCGGTATTTTTCGGAAATATACCTAAATAAATCCTCCAATTTCTGTTGAAACATGGATCAATGCATATCAGCGTGTAGGTCTCTTTAAGACAAAGAGATTGATACCATATTTAATATAATTCATTTTGTTTATAAGAGCAGAATCGCGAATTTGTAGATTTTATTAATTTTAATTTTGCGATTTTTTGGTATTTTTCGGAAATATACCTAAATAAATCCTCCAATTTCTGTTGAAACATGGATCAATGCATATCAGCGTGTAGGTCTCTTTAAGACGAAGAGATTGATACCATATTTAATGTAATTCATTTTGTTTATAAGAGCAGAATCGCGAATTTGTAGATTTTATTAATTTTAATTTTGCGATTTTTTGGTATTTTTCGGAAATATACCTAAATAAATCCTCCAATTTCTGTTGAAACATGGATCAGTGCATATCAGCGTGTAGGTCTCTTTAAGACGAAGAGATTGATACCATATTTAATATAATTCATTTTGTTTATAAGAGCAGAATCGCGAATTTGTAGATTTTATTAATTTTAATTTTGCGATTTTTTGATTTTTTTCGGAAATATACCTAAATAAATCCTCCAATTTCTGTTGAAACATGGATGAATACATATCAGCGTGTAGGTCTGTTTAAGAGAAAGAGATTGATACCAAATTTAATGTAATTCATTTTGTTTATAAGAGCAGAATCGCGAATTTGTAGATTTTATTAATTTTTAATTTTGCGATTTTTCGATTTTTTTCGGAAATATACCTAAATAACTCCTCTATTAATTGCTGAAACATGGATCAGTGCATATCAGCGTGTAGGTCTCTTTAAGACAAAGATATTGATACCATATTTAATGTAATTCATTTTGTTTATAAGAGCAGAATCGCGAATTTGTAGATTTTATTAATTTTAATTTTGCGATTTTTTGGTATTTTTCGGAAATATACCTAAATAAATCCTCCAATTTCTGTTGAAACATGGATCAGTGCATATCAGCGTGTAGGTCTCTTTAAGACGAAGAGATTGATACCATATTTAATATAATTCATTTTGTTTATAAGAGCAGAATCGCGAATTTGTAGATTTTATTAATTTTTAATTTTGCGATTTTTCGATTTTTTTCGGAAATATACCTAAATAAATCCTCCAATTTCTGTTGAAACATGGATCAATGCATATCAGCGTGTAGGTCTCTTTAAGACGAAGAGATTGATACCATATTTAATGTAATTCATTTTGTTTATAAGAGCAGAATCGCGAATTTGTAGATTTTATTAATTTTAATTTTGCGATTTTTTGGTATTTTTCGGAAATATACCTAAATAAATCCTCCAATTTCTGTTGAAACATGGATCAGTGCATATCAGCGTGTAGGTCTCTTTAAGACAAAGAGATTGATACCAAATTTAATGTAATTCATTTTGTTTATAAGAGCAGAATCGCGAATTTGTAGATTTTATTAATTTTTAATTTTGCGATTTTTCGATTTTTTTCGGAAATATACCTAAATAACTCCTCTATTAATTGCTGAAACATGGATCAATGCATATCAGCGTGTAGGTCTGTTTAAGAGAAAGAGATTGATACCATATTTAATATAATTCATTTTGTTTATAAGAGCAGAATCGCGAATTTGTAGATTTTATTAATTTTTAATTTTGCAATTTTTCGATTTTTTTCGGAAATATACCTAAATAACTCCTCTATTAACTGCTGAAACATGGATCAGTGCATATCAGCGTGTAGGTCTCTTTAAGACAAAGAGATTGATACCATATTTAATGTAATTCATTTTGTTTATAAGAGCAGAATCGCGAATTTGTAGATTTTATTAAATTCAATTTTGCGATTTTCCGATTTTTTTCGGAAATATACCTAAATAACTCCTCTATTAATTGCTGAAACATGGATCAATGCATATCAGCGTGTAGGTCTCTTTAAGACGAAGAGATTGATACCATATTTAATATAATTCATTTTGTTTATAAGAGCAGAATCGCGAATTTGTAGATTTTATTAATTTTAATTTTGCGATTTTTATGTATTTTTCGGAAATATACCTAAATAAATCCTCCAATTTCTGTTGAAACATGGATCAATGCATATCAGCGTGTAGGTCTCTTTAAGACAAAGAGATTGATACCATATTTAATATAATTAATTTTGTTTATAAGAGCAGAATCGCGAATTTGTAGATTTTATTAATTTTAATTTTGCGAATTTTCGGTATTTTTCGGAAATATACCTAAATAAATCCTCCAATTTCTGTTGAAACATGGATCAATGCATATCAGCGTGTAGGTCTCTTTAAGACGAAGAGATTGATACCATATTTAATATAATTCATTTTGTTTATAAGAGCAGAATCGCGAATTTGTAGATTTTATTAAATTTAATTTTGCGATTTTCCGATTTTTTTCGGAAATATACCTAAATAACTCCTCTATTAATTGCTGAAACATGGATCAGTGCATATCAGCGTGTAGGTCTCTTTAAGACAAAGAGATTGATACCATATTTAATGTAATTCATTTTGTTTATAAGAGCAGAATCGCGAATTTGTAGATTTTATTAATTTTAATTTCGCGATTTTTCGGTATTTTTCGGAAATATACCTAAATAAATCCTCCAATTTCTGTTGAAACATGGATCAATGCATATCAGCGTGTAGGTCTCTTTAAGACGAAGAGATTGATACCATATTTAATATAATTCATTTTGTTTATAAGAGCAGAATCGCGAATTTGTAGATTTTATTAATTTTAATTTTGCGAATTTTCGGTATTTTTCGGAAATATACCTAAATAAATCCTCCAATTTCTGTTGAAACATGGATCAATGCATATCAGCGTGTAGGTCTCTTTAAGACAAAGAGATTGATACCATATTTAATGTAATTCATTTTGTTTATAAGAGCAGAATCGCGAATTTGTAGATTTTATTAAATTCATTTTAATTTTGCGATTTTTTGGTATTTTTCGGAAATATACCTAAATAAATCCTCTATTAATTGCTGAAACATGGATCAATGCATATCAGCGTGTAGGTCTGTTTAAGACAAAGAGATTGATACCAAATTTAATGTAATTCATTTTGTTTATAAGAGCAGAATCGCGAATTTGTAGATTTTATTAATTTTTAATTTTGCGATTTTTTGGTATTTTTCGGAAATATACCTAAATAAATCCTCCAATTTCTGTTGAAACATGGATCAGTGCATATCAGCGTGTAGGTCTCTTTAAGACAAAGAGATTGATACCATATTTAATATAATTCATTTTGTTTATAAGAGCAGAATCGCGAATTTGTAGATTTTATTAATTTTAATTTTGCGATTTTTTGGTATTTTTCGGAAATATACCTAAATAAATCCTCCAATTTCTGTTGAAACATGGATCAGTGCATATCAGCGTGTAGGTCTCTTTAAGACGAAGAGATTGATACCATATTTAATATAATTCATTTTGTTTATAAGAGCAGAATCGCGAATTTGTAGATTTTATTAAATTCAATTTTGCGATTTTCCGATTTTTTTCGGAAATATACCTAAATAACTCCTCTATTAATTGCTGAAACATGGATCAATGCATATCAGCGTGTAGGTCTCTTTAAGACAAAGAGATTGATACCAAATTTAATGTAATTCATTTTGTTTATAAGAGCAGAATCGCGAATTTGTAGATTTTATTAATTTTTAATTTTGCGAATTTTCGGTATATTTCTTAAATATACCTAAATAAATCCTCCATTTTCTGTTGAAACATGGATCAATGCATATCAGCGTGTAGGTCTCTTTAAGACGAAGAGATTGATACCATATTTAATATAATTAATTTTGTTTATAAGAGCAGAATCGCAAATTTGTAGATTTTATTAATTTTAATTTCGCGATTTTTCGGAAATATACCTAAATAAATCCTCCAATTTCTGTTGAAACATGGATCAATGCATATCAGCGTGTAGGTCTCTTTAAGACGAAGAGATTGATACCATATTTAATATAATTCATTTTGTTTATAAGAGCAGAATCGCGAATTTGTAGATTTTATTAATTTTTAATTTTGCGAATTTTCGGTATTTTTCGGAAATATACCTAAATAAATCCTCCAACTTCTGTTGAAACATGGATCAATGCATATCAGCGTGTAGGTCTCTTTAAGACGAAGAGATTGATACCATATTTAATATAATTCATTTTGTTTATAAGAGCAGAATCGCGAATTTGTAGATTTTATTAATTTTTAATTTCGCGATTTTTCGGTATTTTTCGGAAATATACCTAAATAAATCCTCCAATTTCTGTTGAAACATGGATCAATGCATATCAGCGTGTAGGTCTCTTTAAGACGAAGAGATTGATACCATATTTAATATAATTCATTTTGTTTATAAGAGCAGAATCGCGAATTTGTAGATTTTATTAATTTTAATTTTGCGATTTTTTGGTATTTTTCGGAAATATACCTAAATAAATCCTCCAATTTCTGTTGAAACATGGATCAATGCATATCAGCGTGTAGGTCTCTTTAAGACGAAGAGATTGATACCATATTTAATATAA
Organism: Pardosa pseudoannulata; assembly: GCA_032207245.1. Taxonomy (NCBI): domain Eukaryota; kingdom Metazoa; phylum Arthropoda; class Arachnida; order Araneae; family Lycosidae; genus Pardosa; species Pardosa pseudoannulata. The sequence goes on along the minus strand of JAGEOH010000205.1, from coordinate 26,861 downwards.
TTCATTTTGTTTATAAGAGCAGAATCGCGAATTTGTAGATTTTATTAATTTTAATTTTGCGATTTTTTGGTATTTTTCGGAAATATACCTAAATAAATCCTCCAATTTCTGTTGAAACATGGATCAATGCATATCAGCGTGTAGGTCTCTTTAAGACGAAGAGATTGATACCATATTTAATATAATTCATTTTGTTTATAAGAGCAGAATCGCGAATTTGTAGATTTTATTAAATTCAATTTTGCGATTTTTCGATTTTTTTCGGAAATATACCTAAATAACTCCTCTATTAATTGCTGAAACATGGATCAATGCATATCAGCGTGTAGGTCTGTTTAAGAGAAAGAGATTGATACCAAATTTAATGTAATTCATTTTGTTTATAAGAGCAGAATCGCGAATTTGTAGATTTTATTAATTTTTAATTTTGCGATTTTTCGATTTTTTTCGGAAATATACCTAAATAACTCCTCTATTAATTGCTGAAACATGGATCAGTGCATATCAGCGTGTAGGTCTCTTTAAGACGAAGAGATTGATACCATATTTAATATAATTCATTTTGTTTATAAGAGCAGAATCGCGAATTTGTAGATTTTATTAATTTTAATTTTGCGATTTTTTGGTATTTTTCGGAAATATACCTAAATAAATCCTCCAATTTCTGTTGAAACATGGATCAGTGCATATCAGCGTGTAGGTCTGTTTAAGAGAAAGAGATTGATACCATATTTAATATAATTCATTTTGTTTATAAGAGCAGAATCGCGAATTTGTAGATTTTATTAATTTTAATTTTGCGATTTTTCGGTATTTTTCGGAAATATACCTAAATAAATCCTCCAATTTCTGTTGAAACATGGATCAATGCATATCAGCGTGTAGGTCTCTTTAAGACGAAGAGATTGATACCATATTTATTATAATTCAATTTTGTTTATAAGAGCAGAATCGCGAATTTGTAGATTTTATTAATTTTAATTTTGCGATTTTTTGGTATTTTTCGGAAATATACCTAAATAAATCCTCCAATTTCTGTTGAAACATGGATCAGTGCATATCAGCGTGTAGGTCTCTTTAAGACAAAGAGATTGATACCAAATTTAATGTAATTCATTTTGTTTATAAGAGCAGAATCGCGAATTTGTAGATTTTATTAAATTTAATTTTGCGATTTTCCGATTTTTTTCGGAAATATACCTAAATAACTCCTCTATTAATTGCTGAAACATGGATCAATGCATATCAGCGTGTAGGTCTCTTTAAGACAAAGAGATTGATACCAAATTTAATGTAATTCATTTTGTTTATAAGAGCAGAATCGCGAATTTGTAGATTTTATTAATTTTAATTTTGCGATTTTTCGATTTTTTTCGGAAATATACCTAAATAACTCCTCTATTAACTGCTGAAACATGGATCAGTGCATATCAGCGTGTAGGTCTCTTTAAGACAAAGAGATTGATACCATATTTAATGTAATTCATTTTGTTTATAAGAGCAGAATCGCGAATTTGTAGATTTTATTAAATTCAATTTTGCGATTTTCCGATTTTTTTCGGAAATATACCTAAATAACTCCTCTATTAATTGCTGAAACATGGATCAATGCATATCAGCTTGTAGGTCTCTTTAAGACGAAGAGATTAATACCATATTTAATATAATTCATTTTGTTTATAAGAGCAGAATCGCGAATTTGTAGATTTTATTAATTTTAATTTTGCGATTTTTTGGTATTTTTCGGAAATATACCTAAATAAATCCTCCAATTTCTGTTGAAACATGGATCAATGCATATCAGCGTGTAGGTCTCTTTAAGACGAAGAGATTGATACCATATTTAATATAATTCATTTTGTTTATAAGAGCAGAATCGCGAATTTGTAGATTTTATTAATTTTAATTTCGCGATTTTTCGGTATTTTTCGGAAATATACCTAAATAAATCCTCCAATTTCTGTTGAAACATGGATCAATGCATATCAGCGTGTAGGTCTCTTTAAGACGAAGAGATTGATACCATATTTAATGTAATTCATTTTGTTTATAAGAGCAGAATCGCGAATTTGTAGATTTTATTAAATTCAATTTTGCGATTTTTCGATTTTTTTCGGAAATATACCTAAATAACTCCTCCATTTTCTGTTGAAACATGGATCAATGCATATCAGCGTGTAGGTCTCTTTAAGACAAAGAGATTGATACCATATTTAATGTAATTCATTTTGTTTATAAGAGCAGAATCGCGAATTTGTAGATTTTATTAATTTTAATTTTGCGATTTTCCGATTTTTTTCGGAAATATACCTAAATAAATCCTCCAATTTCTGTTGAAACATGGATCAATGCATATCAGCGTGTAGGTCTCTTTAAGACAAAGAGATTGATACCATATTTAATATAATTAATTTTGTTTATAAGAGCAGAATCGCGAATTTGTAGATTTTATTAATTTTAATTTTGCGAATTTTCGGTATTTTTCGGAAATATACCTAAATAAATCCTCCAATTTCTGTTGAAACATGGATCAGTGCATATCAGCGTGTAGGTCTCTTTAAGACAAAGAGATTGATACCAAATTTAATGTAATTCATTTTGTTTATAAGAGCAGAATCGCGAATTTGTAGATTTTATTAAATTCAATTTTGCGATTTTCCGATTTTTTTCGGAAATATACCTAAATAACTCCTCTATTAATTGCTGAAACATGGATCAATGCATATCAGCGTGTAGGTCTCTTTAAGACGAAGAGATTGATACCATATTTAATGTAATTCATTTTGTTTATAAGAGCAGAATCGCGAATTTGTAGATTTTATTAATTTTTAATTTTGCGATTTTTTGGTATTTTTCGGAAATATACCTAAATAAATCCTCCAATTTCTGTTGAAACATGGATCAGTGCATATCAGCGTGTAGGTCTCTTTAAGACAAAGAGATTGATACCATATTTAATATAATTCATTTTGTTTATAAGAGCAGAATCGCGAATTTGTAGATTTTATTAATTTTAATTTTGCGATTTTTTGGTATTTTTCGGAAATATACCTAAATAAATCCTCCAATTTCTGTTGAAACATGGATCAGTGCATATCAGCGTGTAGGTCTGTTTAAGAGGAAGAGATTGATACCATATTTAATATAATTCATTTTGTTTATAAGAGCAGAATCGCGAATTTGTAGATTTTATTAAATTAAATTTTGCGATTTTCCGATTTTTTTCGGAAATATACCTAAATAAATCCTCCAATTTCTATTGAAACATGGATCAATGCATATCAGCGTGTAGGTCTCTTTAAGACAAAGAGATTGATACCATATTTAAAATAATTCATTTTGTTTATAAGAGCAGAATCGCGAATTTGTAGATTTTATTAATTTTAATTTTCGGTATTTTTCGGAAATATACCTAAATAAATCCTCCAATTTCTGTTGAAACATGGATCAATGCATATCAGCGTGTAGGTCTCTTTAAGACGAAGAGATTGATACCATATTTAATATAATTCATTTTGTTTATAAGAGCAGAATCGCGAATTTGTAGATTTTATTAAATTCAATTTTGCGATTTTCGATTTTTTTCGGAAATATACCTAAATAACTCCTCTATTAATTGCTGAAACATGGATCAATGCATATCAGCGTGTAGGTCTCTTTAAGACAAAGAGATTGATACCAAATTTAATGTAATTCATTTTGTTTATAAGAGCAGAATCGCGAATTTGTAGATTTTATTAAATTAAATTTTGCGATTTTCCGATTTTTTTCGGAAATATACCTAAATAAATCCTCCATTTTCTGTTGAAACATGGATCAATGCATATCAGCGTGTAGGTCTCTTTAAGACGAAGAGATTTATACCATATTTAATATAATTAATTTTGTTTATAAGAGCAGAATCGCGAATTTGTAGATTTTATTAATTTTAATTTTGCGAATTTTCGGTATTTTTCGGAAATATACCTAAATAAATCCTCCAATTTCTGTTGAAACATGGATCAGTGCATATCAGCGTGTAGGTCTCTTTAAGACAAAGAGATTGATACCAAATTTAATGTAATTCATTTTGTTTATAAGAGCAGAATCGCGAATTTGTAGATTTTATTAATTTTAATTTTGCGATTTTTCGATTTTTTTCGGAAATATACCTAAATAACTCCTCTATTAATTGCTGAAACATAAATCAATGCATATCAGCGTGTAGGTCTCCATAAGACGAAGAGATTGATACCATATTTAATATAATTCATTTTGTTTATAAGAGCAGAATCGCGAATTTGTAGATTTTATTAATTTAATTTTGCGATTTTTTGATTTTTTTCGGAAATATACCTAAATAACTCCTCCATTAATTGCTGAAACATGGATCAGTGCATATCAGCGTGTAGGTCTCTTTAAGACAAAGAGATTGATACCAAATTTAATGTAATTCATTTTGTTTATAAGAGCAGAATCGCGAATTTGTAGATTTTATTAATTTTAATTTCGCGATTTTTCGGTATTTTTCGGAAATATACCTAAATAAATCCTCCAATTTCTATTGAAACATGGATCAATGCATATCAGCGTGTAGGTCTCTTTAAGACGAAGAGATTGATACCATATTTAATATAATTCATTTTGTTTATAAGAGCAGAATCGCGAATTTGTAGATTTTATTAATTTTAATTTTGCGATTTTCCGATTTTTTTCGGAAATATACCTAAATAAATCCTCCAATTTCTGTTGAAACATGGATCAGTGCATATCAGCGTGTAGGTCTCTTTAAGACAAAGAGATTGATACCAAATTTAATGTAATTCATTTTGTTTATAAGAGCAGAATCGCGAATTTGTAGATTTTATTAATTTTTAATTTTGCGAATTTTCGGTATTTTTCGGAAATATACCTAAATAAATCCTCCAATTTCTGTTGAAACATGGATCAATGCATATCAGCGTGTAGGTCTCTTTAAGACGAAGAGATTGATACCATATTTAATATAATTCATTTTGTTTATAAGAGCAGAATCGCGAATTTGTAGATTTTATTAAATTCAATTTTGCGATTTTCCGATTTTTTTCGGAAATATACCTAAATAACTCCTCTATTAATTGCTGAAACATGGATCAGTGCATATCAGCGTGTAGGTCTCTTTAAGACAAAGAGATTGATACCAAATTTAATGTAATTCATTTTGTTTATAAGAGCAGAATCGCGAATTTGTAGATTTTATTAATTTTTAATTTTGCGAATTTTCGGTATTTTTCGGAAATATACCTAAATAAATCCTCCAATTTCTGTTGAAACATGGATCAATGCATATCAGCGTGTAGGTCTTTAAGACGAAGAGATTGATACCAAATTTAATGTAATTCATTTTGTGTATAAGAGCAGAATCGCGAATTTGTAGATTTTATTAATTTTTAATTTTGCGATTTTTTGATTTTTTTCGGAAATATACCTAAATAACTCCTCTCATAATTGCTGAAACATGGATCAGTGCATATCAGCGTGTAGGTCTCTTTAAGACAAAGATATTGATACCATATTTAATGTAATTCATTTTGTTTATAAGAGCAGAATCGCGAATTTGTAGATTTTATTAATTTTAATTTTGCGATTTTTTGGTATTTTTCGGAAATATACCTAAATAAATCCTCCAATTTCTGTTGAAACATGGATCAGTGCATATCAGCGTGTAGGTCTCTTTAAGACGAAGAGATTGATACCATATTTAATATAATTCATTTTGTTTATAAGAGCAGAATCGCGAATTTGTAGATTTTATTAATTTTAATTTTGCGATTTTTTGGTATTTTTCGGAAATATACCTAAATAAATCCTCCAATTTCTGTTGAAACATGGATCAGTGCATATCAGCGTGTAGGTCTCTTTAAGACAAAGAGATTGATACCAAATTTAATGTAATTCATTTTGTTTATAAGAGCAGAATCGCGAATTTGTAGATTTTATTAAATTCAATTTTGCGATTTTCCGATTTTTTTCGGAAATATACCTAAATAACTCCTCTATTAATTGCTGAAACATGGATCAGTGCATATCAGCGTGTAGGTCTCTTTAAGACAAAGAGATTGATACCATATTTAATGTAATTCATTTTGTTTATAAGAGCAGAATCGCGAATTTGTAGATTTTATTAAATTCAATTTTGCGATTTTCCGATTTTTTTCGGAAATATACCTAAATAACTCCTCTATTAATTGCTGAAACATGGATCAATGCATATCAGCGTGTAGGTCTCTTTAAGACGAAGAGATTAATACCATATTTAATATAATTCATTTTGATTATAAGAGCAGAATCGCGAATTTGTAGATTTTATTAATTTTAATTTTGCGATTTTTTGGTATTTTTCGGAAATATACCTAAATAAATCCTCCAATTTCTGTTGAAACATGGATCAGTGCATATCAGCGTGTAGGTCTCTTTAAGACAAAGAGATTGATACCATATTTAATGTAATTCATTTTGTTTATAAGAGCAGAATCGCGAATTTGTAGATTTTATTAAATTCAATTTTGCGATTTTTCGATTTTTTTCGGAAATATACCTAAATAACTCCTCTATTAATTGCTGAAACATGGATCAATGCATATCAGCGTGTAGGTCTGTTTAAGAGAAAGAGATTGATACCAAATTTAATGTAATTCATTTTGTTTATAAGAGCAGAATCGCGAATTTGTAGATTTTATTAATTTTTAATTTTGCGATTTTTCGATTTTTTTCGGAAATATACCTAAATAACTCCTCTATTAATTGCTGAAACATGGATCAGTGCATATCAGCGTGTAGGTCTCTTTAAGACAAAGATATTGATACCATATTTAATGTAATTCATTTTGTTTATAAGAGCAGAATCGCGAATTTGTAGATTTTATTAAATTCAATTTTGCGATTTTCCGATTTTTTTTGGAAATATACCTAAATAACTCCTCTATTAATTGCTGAAACATGGATCAATGCATATCAGCGTGTAGGTCTGTTTAAGAGAAAGAGATTGATACCATATTTAATGTAATTCATTTTGTTTATAAGAGCAGAATCGCGAATTTGTAGATTTTATTAAATTCAATTTTGCGATTTTCCGATTTTTTTCGGAAATATACCTAAATAACTCCTCTATTAATTGCTGACACATGGATCAATGCATATCAGCGTGTAGGTCTGTTTAAGACAAAGAGATTGCTACCAAATTTAATGTTATTCATTTTGTTTATAAGAGCAGAATCGCAAATTTGTAGATTTTATTAATTTTAATTTCGCGATTTTTCGGAAAGATACCTAAATAAATCATCCAATTTCTGTTGAAACATGGATCAGTGCATATCAGCGTGTAGGTCTCTTTAAGACAAAGAGATTGATACCATATTTAATGTAATTCATTTTGTTTATAAGAGCAGAATCGCGAATTTGTAGATTTTATTAAATTCAATTTTGCGATTTTCCGATTTTTTTCGGAAATATACCTAAATAACTCCTCTATTAATTGCTGAAACATGGATCAATGCATATCAGCGTGTAGGTCTGTTTAAGACAAAGAGATTGATACCAAATTTAATGTAATTCATTTTGTTTATAAGAGCAGAATCGCGAATTTGTAGATTTTATTAATTTTTAATTTTGCGAATTTTCGGTATTTTTCTGAAATATACCTAAATAAATCCTCCAATTTCTATTGAAACATGGATCAATGCATATCAGCGTGTAGGTCTCTTTAAGACGAAGAGATTGATACCATATTTAATATAATTCATTTTGTTTATAAGAGCAGAATCGCGAATTTGTAGATTTTATTAATTTTAATTTCGCGATTTTTCGGTATTTTTCGGAAATATACCTAAATGAATCATCCAATTTCTGTTGAAACATGGATCAATGCATATCAGCGTGTAGGTCTCTTTAAGACGAAGAGATTAATACCATATTTAATATAATTCATTTTGATTATAAGAGCAGAATCGCGAATTTGTAGATTTTATTAATTTTAATTTTGCGATTTTTTGGTATTTTTCGGAAATATACCTAAATAAATCCTCCAATTTCTGTTGAAACATGGATCAATGCATATCACCGTGTAGGTCTCTTTAAGACAAAGAGATTGATACCATATTTAATATAATTAATTTTGTTTATAAGAGCAGAATCGCGAATTTGTAGATTTTATTAATTTTAATTTCGCGATTTTTCGGTATTTTTCGGAAATATACCTAAATAAATCCTCCAATTTCTGTTGAAACATAAATCAATGCATATCAGCGTGTAGGTCTCTTTAAGACGAAGAGATTGATACCATATTTAATATAATTCATTTTGTTTATAAGAGCAGAATCGCGAATTTGTAGATTTTATTAAATTCAATTTTGCGATTTTCCGATTTTTTTCGGAAATATACCTAAATAACTCCTCTATTAATTGCTGAAACATGGATCAATGCATATCAGCGTGTAGGTCTGTTTAAGACAAAGAGATTGATACCAAATTTAATGTAATTCATTTTGTTTATAAGAGCAGAATCGCGAATTTGTAGATTTTATTAATTTTTAATTTTGCGAATTTTCGGTATATTTCTTAAATATACCTAAATAAATCCTCCATTTTCTGTTGAAACATGGATCAATGCATATCAGCGTGTAGGTTTCTTTAAGACGAAGAGATTTATACCATATTTAACATAATTCATTTTGTTTATAAGAGCAGAATCGCGAATTTGTAGATTTTATTAATTTTTAATTTTGCGAATTTTCGGTATTTTTCGGAAATATACCTAAATAAATCCTCCAACTTCTGTTGAAACATGGATCAATGCATATCAGCGTGTAGGTCTCTTTAAGACAAAGAGATTGATACCATATTTAATGTAATTCATTTTGTTTATAAGAGCAGAATCGCGAATTTGTAGATTTTATTAAATTCAATTTTGCGATTTTCCGATTTTTTTCGGAAATATACCTAAATAACTCCTCTATTAATTGCTGAAACATGGATCAATGCATATCAGCGTGTAGGTCTGTTTAAGAGAAAGAGATTGATACCAAATTTAATGTAATTCATTTTGTTTATAAGAGCAGAATCGCGAATTTGTAGATTTTATTAATTTTAATTTTGCGATTTTTTGGTATTTTTCGGAAATATACCTAAATAAATCCTCCAATTTCTGTTGAAACATGGATCAGTGCATATCAGCGTGTAGGTCTCTTTAAGACGAAGAGATTGATACCATATTTAATATAATTCATTTTGTTTATAAGAGCAGAATCGCGAATTTGTAGATTTTATTAATTTTAATTTTGCGATTTTTTGGTATTTTTCGGAAATATACCTAAATAAATCCTCCAATTTCTGTTGAAACATGGATCAATGCATATCAGCGTGTAGGTCTCTTTAAGACAAAGAGATTGATACCATATTTAATGTAATTCATTTTGTTTATAAGAGCAGAATCGCGAATTTGTAGATTTTATTAAATTCAATTTTGCGATTTTCCGATTTTTTTCGGAAATATACCTAAATAACTCCTCTATTAATTGCTGAAACATGGATCAGTGCATATCAGCGTGTAGGTCTCTTTAAGACAAAGAGATTGATACCATATTTAATGTAATTCATTTTGTTTATAAGAGCAGAATCGCGAATTTGTAGATTTTATTAAATTCAATTTTGCGATTTTCCGATTTTTTTCGGAAATATACCTAAATAACTCCTCTATTAATTGCTGAAACATGGATCAATGCATATCAGCTTGTAGGTCTCTTTAAGACGAAGAGATTAATACCATATTTAATATAATTCATTTTGATTATAAGAGCAGAATCGCGAATTTGTAGATTTTATTAATTTAGATTTTGCGATTTTTTGGTATTTTTCGGAAATATACCTAAATAAATCCTCCAATTTCTGTTGAAACATGGATCAGTGCATATCAGCGTGTAGGTCTCTTTAAGACAAAGAGATTGATACCATATTTAATGTAATTCATTTTGTTTATAAGAGCAGAATCGCGAATTTGTAGATTTTATTAAATTCAATTTTGCGATTTTCCGATTTTTTTCGGAAATATACCTAAGTAACTCCTCTATTAATTGCTGAAACATGGATCAATGCATATCAGCGTGTAGGTCTGTTTAAGAGAAAGAGATTGATACCAAATTTAATGTAATTCATTTTGTTTATAAGAGCAGAATCGCGAATTTGTAGATTTTATTAAATTCAATTTTGCGATTTTCCGATTTTTTTCGGAAATATACCTAAATAACTCCTCTATTAATTGCTGAAACATGGATCAATGCATATCAGCGTGTAGGTCTGTTTAAGACAAAGAGATTGATACCAAATTTAATGTAATTCATTTTGTTTATAAGAGCAGAATCGCGAATTTGTAGATTTTATTAATTTTAATTTCGCGATTTTTCGGAAAGATACCTAAATAAATCATCCAATTTCTGTTGAAACATGGATCAGTGCATATCAGCGTGTAGGTCTCTTTAAGACAAAGAGATTGATACCATATTTAATGTAATTCATTTTGTTTATAAGAGCAGAATCGCGAATTTGTAGATTTTATTAAATTCAATTTTGCGATTTTCCGATTTTTTTCGGAAATATACCTAAATAACTCCTCTATTAATTGCTGAAACATGGATCAATGCATATCAGCGTGTAGGTCTGTTTAAGAGAAAGAGATTGATACCAAATTTAATGTAATTCATTTTGTTTATAAGAGCAGAATCGCGAATTTGTAGATTTTATTAATTTTTAATTTTGCGAATTTTCGGTATTTTTCTGAAATATACCTAAATAAATCCTCCAATTTCTATTGAAACATGGATCAATGCATATCAGCGTGTAGGTCTCTTTAAGACGAAGAGAATGATACCATATTTAATATATTTCATTTTGTTTATAAGAGCAGAATCGCGAATTTGTAGATTTTATTAATTTTAATTTTGCAATTTTTTGGTATTTTTCGGAAATATACCTAAATAAATCCTCCAATTTCTGTTGAAACATGGATCAATGCATATCAGCGTGTAGGTCTCTTTAAGACGAAGAGATTGATACCATATTTAATATAATTCATTTTGTTTATAAGAGCAGAATCGCGAATTTGTAGATTTTATTAATTTTAATTTCGCGATTTTTCGGTATTTTTCGGAAATATACCTAAATGAATCATCCAATTTCTGTTGAAACATGGATCAATGCATATCAGCGTGTAGGTCTCTTTACGACGAAGAGATTAATACCATATTTAATATAATTCATTTTGATTATAAGAGCAGAATCGCGAATTTGTAGATTTTATTAATTTTAATTTTGCGATTTTTTGGTATTTTTCGGAAATATACCTAAATAAATCCTCCAATTTCTGTTGAAACATGGATCAATGCATATCAGCGTGTAGGTCTCTTTAAGACAAAGAGATTGATACCATATTTAATATAATTAATTTTGTTTATAAGAGCAGAATCGAGAATTTGTAGATTTTATTAATTTTAATTTTGCGATTTTTTGGTATTTTTCGGAAATATACCTAAATAAATCCTCCAATTTCTGTTGAAACATGGATCAAAGCATGTCAGCGTGTAGGTCTCTTTAAGACGAAGAGATTGATACCATATTTAATGTAATTCATTTTGTTTATAAGAGCAGATCCGCGAATTTGTAGATTTTATTAATTTTAATTTTGCGATTTTTTGGTATTTTTCGGAAATATACCTAAATAAATCCTCCAATTTCTGTTGAAACATGGATCAGTGCATATCAGCGTGTAGGTCTCTTTAAGACAAAGAGATTGATACCATATTTAATGTAATTCATTTTGTTTATAAGAGCAGAATCGCGAATTTGTAGATTTTATTAAATTCAATTTTGCGATTTTTCGATTTTTTTCGGAAATATACCTAAATAACTCCTCTATTAATTGCTGAAACATGGATCAATGCATATCAGCGTGTAGGTCTGTTTAAGAGAAAGAGATTGATATCAAATTTAATGTAATTCATTTTGTTTATAAGAGCAGAATCGCGAATTTGTAGATTTTATTAATTTTAATTTTGCGATTTTTTGGATTTTTTTCGGAAATATACCTAAATAACTAGATCATTTTCTATTGAAACATGGATCAATGCATATCGGCGTGTAGGTCTCTTAAAGACGAAGACATTGATACCATATTTATTATAATTCATTCTGTTTATAAGAGCAAAATCACGAATTTGTAAGTTTTCTTAATTTTAATTTTGGGATTTTTCGGTTTTTCTCGGTAATAAACCTAAATAACTCGATCATTTTCTATTGAAACATGGATCAATGCATATCAGCGTGTAAGTCTCTTACAGACGAAGAGATTGATACCATATTTATTATAATTCATTGTTTATAAGAGCAAAATCGCGAATTTAAAAATCTCTTAATTTTATTTTTTCGATTTTACGGTTTTTCACGGAAATAAGCCTATATAACTCCTCCATTTTCTATTGAAACATGGATCAATGCATATCAGCGTGTAGGTCTCTTTAAGAGGAAGAGATTGATACCAAATTTAATATAATTCATTTTGTTTATAAGAGAAGAATCGCGAATTTGTAGATTTTATTAATTTTAATTTTGCGATTTTTTGGTATTTTTCTGAAATATACCTAAATAAATCCTCCAATTTCTGTTGAAACATAAATCAATGCATATCAGCGTGTAGGTCTCTTAAAGACGAAGAGATTGATACTATATTTATTATAATTCCTTCTGTTTATAAGAGCAAAATCAAGAATTTCTAAGTTTTCTTAATTTTAATTTCGCGATTTTTCGGTTTTTCTCGGAAATAATCCTAAATAACTCCTCCATTTTCTATTGAAACATTTATGAATGCATACCAGCGTGTAGGTCTCTTAAAGACAAATAGATTGATACCATATTTACTATACTTCATTCTTTTTATAAGAGCAAAATCGCGAATTTAAAGGTTTTCTTAATTTTAATATTACGATTTTTCGGTTTTTATCAGAAATAAACTTAAATAACTAATCCATTTTCTATTGAAACATGGATCAATGCATATCAGCGTGTAGGTCTCTTAAAGACGAAGAGATTGATACCATATTTATTATAATTCATTCTGTTTATAAGAGGAAAATCGCGAATTTACAAATTCTCTTAATTTTAATTTCGCGATTTTTCGGTATTTTTCGGAAATATACCTAAATAAATCATCCAATTTCTATTGAAACATGGATCAATGCATATCAGAGTGTAGGTCTCTTTAAGACAAAGAGATTGATACCATATTTAATATAATTCATTTTGTTTATAAGAGCAGAATCGCGAATTTGTAGATTTTATTAATTTTTAATTTTGCGAATTTTCGGTATTTTTCGGAAATATACCTAAATAAATCCTCCAATTTCTATTGAAACATGGATCAAAGCATATCAGCGTGTAGGTCTCTTTAAGACGAAGAGATTGATACCATATTTAATATAATTCATTTTGTTTATAAGAGCAGAATCGCGAATTTGTAGATTTTATTAATTTTTAATTTTGCGAATTTTCGGTATATTTCTTAAATATACCTAAATAAATCCTCCATTTTCTGTTGAAACATGGATCAATGCATATCAGCGTGTAGGTTTCTTTAAGACGAAGAGATTTATACCATATTTAACATAATTCATTTTGTTTATAAGAGCAGAATCGCGAATTTACAAATACTCGTAATTTTAATTTTGCGTTTTTTCGGTTTTTTTTTTTTTTTTTTTTTTTTTTTTTTTTTTTTTTCCCGGATATATATACCCAAATAATTCCTCCATTAACTGTTGAAACATGGATCGAAGCATATCAGCGTGTAGGTCTTTTTAAGACGAAGAGATTCGTACCATATTTATTATAATTCTGTAATACCTTATTTATTATATTAAAAACTGTCCGAAATACCTACTTTTATTACAATTTAAGAAACTTGATATTTGGACGGTCAGAAGGGGTCGAAATCCTCAGAAAATCTTTTTTTTTTTTAAGTTATTTTCAAATCTGAATTTTTTTGTTCGGAAAAGACTTTTTATCTTTAAATTAGACTAAAATCGTTTGTTTTATTAAATTGCCGAGGAAAAACTGTCCGAAAAACCTACTTTTATTACAATTTAAGAAACTTGATATTTTGACGGTCAGAAGGGGTCGAAATCCTCAAAATCTTTTTTTCAAGTCATTTTCAAATCTGTACGTTTTTTGTTCGCAAATGACTTTTAATCTTTAAATTAGACTAAAATCGTTTGTTTTATTAAATTGCTGAGGAAAAACTGTCCGAAAAACCTACTAACAAAACCTATGTACAAAAAAATGACTAATCGCGAAATTCCTCAAAAATGTGTTTTTTATACAGAGTTTTATGGCAAATTTATTAAACAACAGTAATTGATCTGAATTTCCATCTTTAAACATCATTTTCATACATAAAAGTATTCGCTGTTATATACCTCTAGTACGAAAAAATGACTAACCCCGAAATTCCTCAAATGTTAGTAATTGATTTTATATCTATGGTTTTTTATATATTTTGTATGTTTGGCAACACCTTTTATGTAACTCTCACATGTATGTATCTGGCAACACTGTCTGTTGTATTCAGTACTAGAGCATGCTGTATCGCTCGTAACTTGTCTTGCCTTAATAAATACTTTTCTTTTACTTCGATCCTGGCTTGATTTTATCAGGTTATGGGCCCAGATTATCGCGAGTAATTGAAAAGACCGTTAAAGTAAAAAATTTACTTAAACGTGATTGCTAAGCGTCTTACGACGAGGCCTAACGTCATTGAAGCGGCAAAATGACTACTCCAGTGATACCCAGCGCAGTGCCGGCTAATTTTGAAAAACTGCGTGGACGGGAGAACTTTAGCGAATGGAAGTTCACCATCAGATATCATCTTGAAGATCGAGATTTATACAACGCGTGTACTGAAGAAAATGCAGATGCTTCGGTTGATCAGCAGTCGTTAGTAGCGTGGCGAGCAGCGTCATCAAAGAACTTTTGAACTGTGATACCGCTAAATCCATGTGGGATAGACTGTCAAGCCTCTACGAAGACAATAATCCCAATAGATTCATAACGTTGAATCAAGAGATGTTTGCAACCAAATTTGAAAACTGCAAAGATATGGGTGAGTACATAGATAAAATGCGTACCATCGGGATTAAGATGGGGACTATCCTGACCAAGCTGTTGCTGCAAACATTTTGACCAATTTGCCTACTTACTTTCGTCCATTAACGATGGCTCTTGAAAACAGTGTCCAAAAATTGACCACTGATTTAGTATGTGAGAAATTGCTCTCTGAATATGCCAAAATGGGAAATCAAGAGCAAAATGCATACGCGATAAGGGCAAGCGGCCAAGAATCGAAATTTAGTGGCAAATGCAACACCTGTGGAAAAGTTGGCCATAAAGCAAAATTTTGCAGAATGAAGAAAAACAAACCAAATTTTGCAAATAGGAGGGATGCCAGACAGAAGGAAGAGCATAATCCACGAATTAAAGAAGCTTGGATTATGAATGCAGATTCTGAAGCTACCATTAATGATGAACCATGGATTATTGACTCTGGGTCAGATAGACATATGACGCCCCATAAAGAATGGTTTTCAAACTTTGCAGAAATAGCTCCATGCCCTGTAAAGACTGGTGGAACAATTATACATAGTACAGGTGAGGGAAGTGTAACTTTAAATATACGAAGAAATAACACTACTGTAGAAGTGACTTTAAATAATGTTTTGTATGTTCCAAAATTAACTGCCAATTTAATATCTGTGAAGTATCTTGCAGAAAAGTTAAATATCTTAACTGTGTTTGATGCTAACAACTGCAAATTAGTTGACAAGCAGAGTAAGAAAATTCTTGCTACAGGAACTTCAAAAAGTAATAATTTGTATTATTTAGATACTGTTCAAAGTACAGCCTTGATAACTACAAAAGTCGAATCAGTTAATATGTGGCATAAAAGACTTGCCCATCTGAGTTATCCTGGACTAAAATCTATGGCCCATGGTATCAATTTTTCTGATGACCCTGACAACTGTATATCCTGCATTAAGGGGAAAATTCACCGCCAGCCATTTCCAAAGCAAAAAGTTAAAAGAGCTAAAAATGTTCTTGAACTTGTCCATTCAGACTTATGTGGACCAATGGAAATTTCTAGCCACGGTGGTACAAGGTATTTTTTAACACTGACAGATGATAAAAGTAGAATGACTTTTGTCACTTTCCTGAAGACAAAGGATGAAGTGTACAATAAATTCGTAGAATTTAAAGTATATGCTGAAAGACAAACTGGAAAGAAATTTAAGGCTATCCGGACTGATAGAGGGACTGAATTCCCAAATGAAACAGTTATTCCAAAAAGAAGGGACACTCCCGAACAAAATGGAGTTGCTGAAAGATGCAATCGTGGAAAGAGCACGTGCCATGTTAACTGAAGCTAACTTAGACCAACGATTTTGGGCAGAAGCTGTAAGTACTGCATCCTATTGTAAAAACAGAAGTCCAACTGTTGCTGTGAATGGCAAAACTCCATTTGAAGAATGGACAGGGGAAAAGCCGGATCTACAGCATATGAGAAAGTTTGGATGTAAAGCTTTTTGTCATATTCCCAAATCCCAACGTAAGAAATGGGATAACAAAGCCAAAGATATGATTTTTGTGGGCCAAGAAAGTAAAGGCTATGGATCCTACTACATTTAAGATTACTGAAGCCAGAGATGTTATCTTCCTGGAACATGAAAAATGTACTTTCTCACAACACTCAGACACTGAGTCAAATCTGAAATTCTGTGAAGAAGAGTTGATTTTTCCCATACATCAAAATATCCAGACTGATGTTCCTAAAAGTCCAGTACCTGACAATGATGATAATACTTCAGAAACCAAAAGTGAAGCTCCTGTAAGAAGATCTGGCCGTGAATCAAAAATGCCAACTTACCTTCAAGATTATGATACATCTTCAGGTCAACACCACTGCCATATATCTACAATCTTGGATGACAACATGCTAGATATAACTGATATTCCAGTTTCTTTCAATGATGCTATAAACCATGTTGATGCTGTGAGATGGAAAGGGGCCATTTCTGAAGAACTCGAAGCACACAAGAGAAATCAAACATGGGAGATTGTACCGCTACCTTCTGGGCATAAACCCATAAAGAGCAGGTGGGTCTTCAAAATCAAACATAATGCTGATGGAACTCTTGAGCGTTACAAGGCCAGACTGGTCGCCAAAGGCTGTTCTCAAAAAGCTGGGATTGATTACAAAGAGACATTTTCTCCAGTTGTTCGCTATGAAACACTGAGAGTTTTACTAGCAATATCTACTCTTTATGACTGGGATATTGACCATCTTGATGCTGTCATTGCATTCTTACAAGGAATTATTGAAGAAGAGATTTATATGGAACCACCAGAAGGTTTGGAGATCTCCAAAGAAAGGGGAAGTGAAAAGCTTGTTTGTAGACTCCATAAAGGAATGTATGGATTAAAACAATCAGGCAGAGCCTGGTACACTAAGCTGGATGATAACCTTAAAGAACTGGGATTAACATGTGCTGATTTTGACTGTTGTGTTTACTACAAAATAGAAGGTAAAAATATTACCCTTGTTGCTGTCTATGTTGATGATTTATTGATCTTCTCAAATTGTCCTAAATATAAATCATGGATAAAAGAAGAGTTGTTTCAAAGATTTGAAATGAAAGACCTTGGTGAATTAAAATATAACCTAGGAATTGAAATCCAAAGAAATAGAGAAAAAGGAATAATGACACTAAATCAGTCAACATACATTGAATCCATCCTTAAAAAATTTTCCATGCATGATTCAAAACCAGTATCAACACCAACAGACATCAATCAGAAATTGTCTAAATTATGTAATGTTGATGAAAAGTTAATACCTATATACAAGTCAGCAGTCGGAAGTTTACTTTATGCAGCAAAAGGAACTCGTCCTGACATTGCTTATGTTGTTAGCTTATTATGTCAGTACTGTTCAAACGCATCTAAAATGCATTGGGTTGCAGCCAAACGTGTGATGAGGTATCTCCAAGGTACTACAAAATCAAAGTTGACATTTTCACGCTTGGAAAACAGTGAATTTTTAGGCTATTGTGACTCTGATTATGCTGGATGTCCTGATGGCAGGAAATCGACAACTGGATTTGTCTTCAAATTGGCTGGAGGTGCTGTCACATGGCAAAGCAAGAAGCAGTCAACAGTAGCCAAGTTCCACAGTCGAGGCAGAGTATACTGCTACCAAAGAAGCTTTGTGGCTAAGAAAGTTTTTAAAGGAACTTAACTTACCATCAAAGGACCCAATCACAATATTTTGTGACAATAAAGGGGCTTTTGACTTAACGAAAAACAGCATTTTTCATGCTCGTACAAAGCATATTGATATTGCCACAAGAGATGCCATCAAAAGTGGGCATGTATTAGTTGAAAAGATCTCAACTGAAACAATGATTGCAGATTCTCTGACCAAATCAGTGCCAAAACAAAAGCATGAATGGTGCAGAGAGAATATGGGACTTTCTGAACCATAACTACTACTTTTTATTCCCAATATTGTTATTATTTTTAAGCTATAAAATCAGGTGAAGTGTTAATAATTGATTTTATATCTACAGTTTTTTATATATTTTGTATGTTTGGCAACACCTTTTATGTAACTCTCACATGTATGTATCTGGCAACACTGTATGTTGTATTCAGTACTAGAGCATGCTGTATCGCTCGTAACTTGTCTTGCCTTAATAAATACTTTTCTTTTACTTCGAACCTGGCTTGATTTTATCATCAAAAATGTGTTTTTTATACTGAATTTTATGGCAAATTTATTAAACAACAGTAATTGATCTGAATTTCCATCTTTAAACATCATTTACATGCATAAAAGTATTCGCTGTTATATATCGCTAGTACGAAAAAAATGACTAATCCCCAAATTCCTCAAAAATGTGTTTTTTATACAGAATTTTATGGCAAATTTATTAAACAACAGTAATTGATCTGAATTGCCATCTTTAAACATCATTTACATGCATAAAAGTATTCGCTGTTATATATCGCTAGTACGAAAAAAATGACTAATCCCGAAATTCCTCAAAAATGTGTTTTTTATACAGAATTTTATGGCAAATTTATTAAACAACAGTAATTGATCTGAATTTCCATCTTTAAACATCATTTTCATACATAAAAGTATTCGCTGTTATATATCGCTAGTACGAAAAAAATGACTAATAGCGAAATTCCGCAAAAATGTGTTTTTTATACTGAATTTTATGGAAAATTTATTAAACAACAGTAATTGATCTGAATTTCCAACTGTAAAAATCATTTTCATGCATAAAAGTATTCGTTTATATATATCGCTATTTTTCGTTAATATCCTGGGGGAGCTAGCTGCCTGTACCTATGTACAATAAAATGACAAATCGCGAAATTCCTCAAAAATGTGTTACAGAATTTTGTAGCAAATTTATTGATCTGAAATTCCATCTCTAAATATCATTTTCATACATAAAAATATTCGCTGTTATATATCGCTATTTTTCATTAATGTGCTAAGGGATCTACCTGAACCTATGTACAAAAAAATGACTAATCTTGAAATTCCTCAAAAATGTGTTTTTTGTACAGACTTTTATGGCAAATTTATTAAACAACAGTCATTTATCAGACATAATAAAATAAAATATCTATTATATCGGATAATTTACACAGAAATAAATCTATAAGTCGCCTTTGAACATAGGCGGTCGGTGCCAATGTGATCGATGACGTCACAAACTCGGAGTATCGTTTTTGAGAGACGTTAAATAGTCGGCTATAAAGCCCATTAGTAATGATTAATGAGGCCCCTAAATGAAAGTAAAACAGATACTGTCCTGCTTACTTTTTTATCTTCTATTGTGTAAAATTAAAATTAGAAAACGTGAAAATTCCTCATTATTCTCAAGTTACGAAAATGCAAATGAAAAAATAAATTACAAACTCGTTTTCGAAAAGTATAAACTGTCTTCGAAAGGAAAATGACACACCAAGCTTATAAAAACAAAACACCTGTTTATTGCATCTTAAAATACACTTCACTGGCTATTTTGGTCTCGTAATATTTTGATTGTTCCTCAGAAAAACATGAAGCATATAAATTGAAAAAACAAAGATCAGGTTTGCACACACTGGATTGAAGACAATGATTTCATATAAATAATTTACTCTTTTATGAAAACCTTGGATTGAGGGGTTTTCAAACATTCAATTCCTTGGACAATTACAGTAGAATTTATTCAACCCCATTTTTTTCTAAAAATGCAATTATATATATATATATATATATATAATTGTTGTATAATACCCATACTGTTATTAAAAATGGAAATGAATAAAATAATTTTAGAATTAATTAAAATGATGGGATTTCTTTAAAAAAGAAAAATAAAGTAATTAGAGTTCCAAACTAATTTATGCTAATATGCTAGATACGTGTACATTTAACTTTTAGAATTAAAGTGAGAAACTGTCTGTGTCTTTTTCTTCCCACTTAGGCTGTTTCCCAGGTCGTGGGGACGCCAAGCGTGGGAGATATCACCAAATTCTAGAACCCTACTTTCTGGCAAACCTTGCTCTTCTTTTCAGACTCTTCCACCACCCCCTAAAAAAGGTGGGGGTGTCCATCGGCTCTTTTATTTTAGGGTATTGGGGGAAGTGACCCGTGATTTGAATATCTGACCCTTAACACTCCAAGATCGCTGAATTTGGATTTTTTGGCGTCCATTTCGGCCGTGCTCCGGAGGTTTGTCCATTTTGCCTGAGCTCTTGTGGTACTTTTTTTCGTTTTTTAAATTTAATACTGGAGCTCACACCAATACAATAGAGGGCTCCATTAAGAGATCCCTCCGAACAGTTTGCAAGTGTGAAAATCAATTTGATTCGTACCTTTGTGAATTTATGTGGAGGAAAATGAAAGAAAATATGCAAGATGCTTTTCAGGATTTTTTAAATGAGATTAAACTTGTATATCCACCGACAACTCAGGATACTTAAATTAGGTTAGCGCTTTATTTGTTTTATATTTTATGCTTAATTGTCGAAGAGTAACAAGTGACGTTATATTTCACATTTAATTTTTTTTTATTTACTGCTTTTTCAACTTTATTCAAAATTATGTCTTAATTTAATACAAAATGAAGAAGAAATATTTTTAAACTATATTATTTTATAGTGTTAAAAATGATATGCTAAGTAATAAAAGTAATTTTATTACAACCGTCTACCGTCAGATCAAGGGGAGCTTTACCTCACTTAGATAAGAAAAATCATTTCACTCCCCTACTTTCTTCAGAACTTTAAGCTAAAAATTTATTATTTATTTAAAACATTTACTCCGTTCTTATATTTCCATTTTAAGCTAATAATTTCTAGAAGTAATTTGTACCGTATTTTATTACTTTTTAACCTCTTGATAGTTTTAAAATAATTTCATTAAATAACAATCGTATTTTATAAATATATCTAAATATTTTATAAGCATAATGGCCTAAATATAACCAACTAATGCTTATATTTTGATTCATTTGCACTTATTGCAAACATTCCTCAGTTTACTTTAATAACCAGTACAAAAGCGCCTTTAAAAAGCATTAAAAACTCAAATTTCAATTTGTATTCATCTTAACAACATTTGAAAGCCTTTTCTTGTTAAAAATACGTTTTGAAATTGGGTATAAGCTTAATACACAAATTGTAAACATCACTTGGCGACAATTTGGCGATCACTTGTACAGAAATAGTGCCAAAAACATGGTGGCGGGAGCCCCGGAACTTGAAAATTACCTATTTGCTTCAGATTTGTGTTATTTGTAAAAATGCCTCTTTCATTATTAAACTTAGTAAATATACCTTAATTTCCTGCCTATAATCCGCAGATTATACGTTAAAAAACTTTAAATTTTCTTCTAATGCATGTTATACGTTGCAGCGTATTATCTACTGTTATAAATTATTTTTATAATAAAACTATCAAGTGTACCTGTGCTTCGCTACGGTAAACTTAATATAACTTTTTTAAAGAAAGATTTTTGATCGTGCATAACTCTCTAAATTCATTACAGTACAGTTCGAGTCATTGGCATGTTTATATATTTCTATTTTAAGCGTATTATAACAATATTCAGTTTTCATACTATTGTATTACTACTATACGTTGATTACCAACGCTAATAGATCTTATATTAAATGGTAGAATAGGAAGCAGAGGTTTGACAACAACAGTTTTAATTTTGTTGGTATTAGTAAATATTATCCTAAATAAAGGAAATTTAAGAGAAACCACATGGTTTTGTATGAAAGAGAAGCACACATTCATATTGACAACTATATAAAATGATAGGTTTTTACTTGCCTATGAGAGTCACTGATATTTGTACTTTTTGTTGTTAGAATATTGTTGATAAACATTTCATTGTAACGTAAAAATGAACAAAGAATTAAATTTAAAATGAGTTCTTATATAAAAATGTTATAATCTGAGTCACATAGAAGTGAAAGTGAATCCCTTTATATCTCGAGGTCAAATCGAATGGATACTACGCAGACGATGTTTGAATAATATAAAATAAGAAATGAATAAATGAAATATTGAAAGGAATGACATCATAAGAATAGAAAAATATCATTTCCACCTATTTATTATGTGATAAATTGAAAATTTTAATCTTCTGCTTTTAACCGAGGAAAATTGCATTTAAAACAATTACTTGGGATGACATCACATTGCTAGAAATTATTGCTTCTTTCATTTAGTTATGATGAGATAAATTAAAAAATGAATCGTTTGAGTTTAACCTTTGAAAATAATGATTGGAATAATATGAAATGCTCGAAAAAGAGGAAGGAAAAGATTTCGAACATTAAAAATTTACAAAAACCTTCCCAGGGATATAGCTAACAATTTCCCAAATTTTCACGGCGATTGAATGCATGGTTTTTGAGTCTATGGAGTACAGACACAAATTCATTTTTATATATATAGATTTACAAATGTTTTTCCTAAAGAATAATAGATGGCAGCGCCTGCTCATATTTACACAATTTTTTTTTTAAATGAGGATAAAAATTCTTTTTATTAGCCAAGGACAGAGCAGTCTGGATAAAAGTACCCGATTAAATTAATATTTTCCATTTTGTATATTTATTTCTATCCAGAAATAACACTTATATAATCTAAAATAACGGCATTCTGCTGCATTTTTCATATTTTTTCACTTTGGGTCGCCAAGATGGCACCAGTATTGCAGTTCAAAATGTTTATACAGATCGCAAAATAACTATTAAAATAAAAAGATGCATTTTAAGAATTCTAAATTTTAACATCTTTTTTATTTAAATATGCATTTGAATAATTTATGGTACTACTGAAAAATAGGGTGCCCCTTGGCAAATTTGATGAAATTATTGGCGATGTTTACCAAAAACATTAGGTATTAATTTAGTAAAATAAGGTAAAATTAAAATAAGGTAATAAGGTAAAATTAGGTATTTCATCCTAAGAGCATTGTACCCTTGCTATTTGGGTGACTTTAATTGATGTAGATTACGCATTGTAATAGAATTATATACATTTTCTTAATTAACCAAACCCCGCAAAAACTGGGCAATTAATCTCTCAACAGTTTACAAAGCCAACAGCTCCAAATTATTAAAAATTTGTCGTAGTGGTTCATTATATCTAATATTTTTTAAGCTTTACGAGCATTTAACATATAAGAAATGGGTTCCAGAAGGAGAGCTGGATACAAATATAATATAAATTAAAATATAGATACGGATTTTTTGGACACGGCGAGATCAGGAGAAAATGCTAGACTACCATGCTCAGAGCTTTATCGCCAAGTTGGCGGGGGCACCCTGTTCTTCAGTCAAGCCATATTCTTTAAGTATCCAAATTTTCACTTTATTTTTTTTAATTTAAAGAAAATGTCATCATTAAGTAAAAGAGTTAAAAATTCAATTTTTTAACACTAAAAGATATACCATATGCCTTTCATTTCTGTAGATGACATGAAATTAAAGTAATGGTACTGATTCGATATACACACTGCGGTTTTTGTCGCCAAATTTGGCGAAATTCGTACTTGCGAATTATACGCCGCTACAGATTAGAGGCAGGAAATTAGGGTAAATATAAATCAGAAAATATTTGATAGAAAATTGTGTTGGTACAACTTTGTATACCCCCCAAAAATTACATGCCAAATCTGGCACTCCCTACGGACTTTTTAGGGTTCCTGCTTCTTATTTTGGTGTTGCCAATTTAGGTTTTTTTCAGCTTTTAGGTTTTTGCTGTTGTCAAATTTAGTATTTTCTTGTATTTTGTACCATTTTTTAAGTTTTTTTTTAAGTTTTGTGGCAACAATTTTTGGATTTCATATATGTTTTACCGCCATTTCATTCAGTCGCCATTTCTTTGTGAAGTGATCAAGCGGATTTCTGACTTGCTGTATTTTGCTGCATATCTGGTTGTATTTTCCAATTATTTTTTTTTCTATTAATTATTTTTATCTTTTAGCTTAAAGTTGTACTGATTTGATATACACACTGCGGTTTTTGTCGCCAAATATGGCGAAATTCGTACTTGCGGATTATACTCCTACAGATTACAAGCAGGAAATTAGGGTAAATAGAAATCAGAAAATATTTGCTTAAAATTTGTGTTATTTTTAAAAATGTTTCTTTCATTATTAAACTTAGTACAGTGTCACAGATTTCCTACATCCAAGGTCAGACAATGAAGGCTACACAGGCAAATGGATTTGAATTCCAGGACTACATATACAGAGTATTTGACATCAAGCATGTACTTATAACAGTTTCTAATTAGCAATATTTTATAACAATTTTCATCATACCAAACGCTCGAAATCATTGCAAGTCATTTATGAATGACACAGTATTAAATTTTTTTATCCATTTTCAAAATGAATTATTTTAGGGCAAATGAACACTTTGAAGCCTGACAGCCAAATCATGTCAAGCCATTCTGACAGATTTTTAGCTTTGGTTACATCACAGATAAGTACAAGATATGGACTCAGCAATGGCTCTTGCATATTCAATCA
This sequence comes from Pardosa pseudoannulata, assembly GCA_032207245.1. Lineage (NCBI taxonomy): Eukaryota > Metazoa > Arthropoda > Arachnida > Araneae > Lycosidae > Pardosa > Pardosa pseudoannulata. Next base: position 1,692 of record JAGEOH010000205.1, on the reverse strand, counting down.
TTAGTTCTTCCTATGTTCATAAAAATGCTCTAGAAATTATTTTTAAGTCACACAAAAAAAGTATCCATCCTTTTAAAAAGAAAGACCATAACGGATATGTCTCATACAATGACAAAAATAAATACAAATAGGATCATCAAGATCTAGAACTATTTTTGAAAACTCCCCTATACGAGGGTCACTCTGAAATTATTTATTACAGTTGAATTTTAGAATACAAAGTATTTTAACATAGCAGAGTTTTTTTACTGACTTGCTTCCACTTGTTTAGCGTAGAATAAATTTTAAACAGAAGAGTAAATGCAGTTAACGCAAGAACATTTTCATGCTATGATTTTCTACGATTTTAAAACAGGATTCAATCAAGAAGAATGCTTTCAACGGTTGCAACTGACATTTGGTGATGATTCTCCAGTTCATGCTACTCTATTCAGATGGTTTAAAGAATTTCACAATTTTCTTCAGGATGAAGAACACGCAGGAAGGATAATGCGTCTGCCATATGAAAGATGTTAATGGATGATAATCACTGTACCTATCCAATTATACAGAAGGAACTTAACATTGGATCTGCACCCATACACAAAATTATTAATGAAGAATTACACATGAAAAAAGGACTTTGCCATAATCTAACGGAGCACCAAAAATGGGAGCGTGTGAGAATCAATAAAGAAACTCTTAATTGTTATTTGATGGTGGCCACCATATAATTGTAACGGGTGATGAAAGGTACATACCGTTCCAACACGTCAAGAAAGCAAAGTATGGGTCTCATGTCGACAATGGTGAAAAGACAATGCACGCTGAAAAAAGTGATGTATGCCATTTTCTTCAGAAGTACGGGATTGGTCATAAGACAGTAACAGCAAACTGGTATACCACCAAATTTCTTCCACAAGAAGTTGTAATGCTAAGTGATAGAATATCTGCCGTATTCACCTGATCTAGCTATGTGTGACTTTTGGTTATTCTTTAATCTAAAAAAGAACTTACTTGGACGTCGGCATCATTCAGAAGAAGAGATTGGTGTGGCTATAAATGCATTTTTTCGTCTATTCCAAGAAATGAATGGCATTGAATCTGTGGAAAATTTGTCTACAAAAGTACATAGATGCTGGAAGAGACAACTTTGAACACACCTAAATTTTCTAAGTATAACTTTAAAAACCGAGTTGTATCTCAGAAATTTCAGTGTGACCCTCGTATAACAACTTGAGAAGTATTTCTCAATGTTCACTTAATCTTGACGATTGAGCAACACTTCACACAGAGCATTTTAATATGAATAATTAAAATATCTTTAGTGCAAATATTATTGAATTTTTTTTTCTCAAACACAAAAAAAGATATTGTGTGATGGAAAAAGAGCCACGAGACCGAGTACATATTTAAACTAAGTACATGTAGGTAAGGTTTTATAAAAATATAAGTGTTCTGAAAGTGTATCAAAATCTTAAATAAAGCTAAAATTGAAAACATTTATCTACAATATATATAAAAAAGTAATCAAGCAAAAGGATCCAACACAAGAGTCTTTGGCACTGGCTCCTCAGTCTTTAATGGTTGACTTTCGCCTACAAAGGAAGAAGGGGAATCAGACATTCTTCACTGATGCCATCTTTGAAAATGAAATGCTTTCAACTCACCTGGGGCTGGATGTAGGAATCTTGCTTTCAGAGCTCAAATTGG
>JAGEOH010000204.1:37500-75000 GCA_032207245.1 Pardosa pseudoannulata | reverse complement strand
ATTCGTCATAGAAAATACAAAATATTATAAAGAAGGAATATTAACATAAAAGGGCCACAAAGGGATTCGGATGCACACCAACTTTGGGATGAATCTCCGTACATCTCAATTTATAGGTGTTATAGGTTTCTTAATCTCCGGTCACGGGGTTTCAGTTTTGTAAGTGGAGCTTTGGTGTTTTCGAAGTAGCCAAGAACAAAGATAGTCGCCAAATTGGCAGAAAAGAAAAGAATAAGTTATTTTAAGATAGACATAATGACGGTTCATTTTCCAGGGCAAAAATATCATTGCACACGCACACATAAACGGAGAGTATACATTTCATTTTTATATTTTATTGTTATATCCAGCTAGAAACATTGAAACTGAAAAACGCCAAGACATCTTCAAAAGACATTGAAGAACTCCAACTTCTTTTGAGCTAAGAGGCTGCAGCCACCCTTGGGAACAAAATATGATTATGCTTGTCAGATTTCTTCTGAAAACAAAAGGAAGAACTCCAGTGGAGTAATTAGGGAGTGGTCCGTTGGGGAGTGGATCGAACGAAGTTGCTCCAAACACTCCTGGGGTCCTCTTAAGGTCTGGAACTGCCCCCGCGAGGTCCGAGGGGTCAGCGGGGACCACTTGAGTCCGGCACAAAGTTTTTGTGCACTTAATCCGGCCGTCTGGACCAATAGGTCCCCTCAGGGCTGTCGATTACCAGGTATTCTCCGGATTTGGCCACGCCCTCTTCGGAATCCTCTTCTTGTTTGTGTTTTAATGCGAAAGAATAGTGACTTATAAAGAATTCTTATATGTATATAAAAAATTTAAAAACGAAACAAACTTGCGTGCTGAGAGGCTTCGCGTAGCGTCCTCTGCCGACAACGAAATGGGAAGAAAAGAACAATGGATTTGTTACTTCAAATTTCGGAGGTTCCAGTTCTAGTTCCTTGAGGGGTCTGGAATCCCACCGGAACGAAGCGGCACGTCCTGGCCTCGCGTTGCTAGAAATGTAGAGCTTAGAAACCCTCAGTTTGCGAGTGATTGGCAAAGGGTGGCTGGGGCTTTCCGATGTCGTAATGATTCAGGAGATGGCTTACGATTTTTAAAAAAGATTCGTGAGAGTCGAATGCTTTTGATATGTCCAATTCTAAATGGACGCAGTACCGGAGTTCGGGGGTTCATCCTCGTGGCCAATCCGACATCCATCCTTTGTTCTTCCTATTGTCAGGCAGCTTTCCGAAGAATCTTTCATTCAGAAATTATTCTGTAATCCTTCTTCTCATTAGAGTTTTGCAAATGAAAAGCGGGCCGTTTCTTCACCATTTGGCGACTGGCACCGGAGGTCCAACAAAGTTGCTGGCGACTACTTGGAAGGCTAACGCTGATCTGAGCTCGTGCCCGCATACGAATCTCGTGTCAGTCCAATATCTATTTTAGGTGCAGTCGAATGTCTTCGTTTTATTTCTGCTTAGTTTAACTCATCTTATACAACTCCTTTGGTTTAGATCAAGGAATACGGATAGAATTGCCGGTCCGAGGCAAATTAAAAGATATATATATATATATATATATATATATATATATATATATATGTAATATTAAAATCCCTTATTTACGTATTTTAATATTGATTTAATAACTTTTGTTCCTAAATTACGTTGGGGGTTTGCGCGGTCATTCCGATTTTTCCCTCCAGACACCCTATAGACTTCATTCAGCCTCTGTCTGCACTTCCTTGGCCAATAGTGATCGCGTTCTCTTTAAACGTGGGTATTTTTTATCACGTGATCCATTGTGTGCTAAGCACAATGGTTTTATTTATTCGTAGTCGAATGAGGAATTTTTCACGTTTCTTCACGAGGTTAAGTTATTTGCCTGTTGTATTGATATTGTCTTGTAAAATGGTTTAAAATGGTCTTTGCACGACACATATATATATATTATTTATATATTTTATAAAAATTGTTCCCCCTTTCATATGTCCCACCCCCAGAAATCTTATAGTGAGAAAGAATATTTATACAACACAACAAAAACATTTTATCGAAGTACAAAAAAAAAAATAATAATAAAACCAGTTCTTGTTACTTTAATACTTTTATAAAAAATTTAAAAATGGATCTTTCCTAAAATTTCTTTCAATCTGCCCATATTGTCAGCCGTTCGATTCTTTAGCTTTTTTTAAACGTATTTAAAAAAGAGATAATAGAAAAATAGGCCCGCCAAAAATTTTCATTCCCGTGTTTGTCCATCCCTCGATTCTTATTCTTCGCTTCCCAAACGGTTTTTCTTATGTTTTTAAAATTAATATCTGAAACATTTTTTAACCAAAAAAAAAAATAATAATAAAACCAGTTCTTGTTACTTTAATACATTTTGAATTACAAAAATTCTCCAAAGGCCGAATGGTTAGGCTGTTGGCCTTCGAGCATTCGCCGACGAATACCACTGCGCCCCTTCGTAGCCGGATGCATTTAGCTGTAAACATTACATTATTTTTAATTAGTTTTATGTTATAAATATATAAAGTTATAATTGATGAACGAGCAGTAAAGCAATTCATTTCTAAATGTGTGTAATAAGCATGAAGGGAGCGTCCACCTGTTGGGGTGACGCGGCCGATATCGGGGTCGCACAATTATTCTTTTCCGCAATGGTTATTCTTGCTTATTATGCCCTCACAATGTTTTTTACGAGGATCGAACGGTAGGGCGCTGCTCTTCTGTTTCGTGAACACTGCTGCCTGCCCCACAACAGAATACTTTTCAATGTTCTGCCAGAGGCTTTCAGATAATCAAAAATGTTCTGCAGGAGATATAAATCCTATTCTTACAATTATTTATTTTTACATTTTATCTTACCAATATATAACTAAAAATATTTAATAAAACGGTGCTACCCGAAATTTAGAAAAAAACTTGTATTAAAACCAAGGCATTAACATAATACTGTCCGACAATTACTTTCGATGTAAGATATCTTGAGATATCACTACGATGATAAGATAATGGCCTGATCTTGTTTCGGAACATTAATGCCCCAACAGAATTTTTTAATAATTTTCGGCTTTAATCAAAATGTCCTGCAGGAGGTATATTTTTTATCAGTTGTCCCAATACTAGTTTCATCACCGTCATTTACAGGAAAAATTTTTTCGATTGTTAATCCCCATGATTCGCAAATAGCTTCTGATATAGGAATAGATATAATGTGTATGAAGAAATTGATAAAATTAAGGATATCTGATTTTAGTTCATTTACAGCTTGTACTAATATATCTTTCATTAAAAAAAAAATTCTATTTTGCCGAGAATGATCAATTGCATCAAAAATCCAGTTAAGAAAAATTGGATATTAAAAAAAATAATTCATTCTTTTCTTCTTTTTTTCGCAAATTGTTCTGCAAAGTGCGTCGCAGTTTTTGCCACATTCTGCTTCGAGGGCTGTCTGTATTAAGGGAAAATCTATTTCGTGACACAGAACGAACAGTTTGTTCCGTCCTACAACAATACCCAAAGGGGCGGTTTCGCATTCTCACTATTTCTCCAGACGAGATCTTCGAGATTCGCGTCCCAGAATTCCGGGTTTGGAAATAACATCTTCCGGGACGACAATTTCTACCGTGCTAGTTTGAATTCGAAGAAAACATTTATAGATTAAAAAACGTTCTGGTCAAACTTTCGTTATCGCTTGTGTTTCGTGCTTCAGCTGCAGAGCGACCATTCTACTACGGTGATCGGAGGGGGGGAAGAAGAGGGGATGGGCCGAACGACAGGCTTCGACCTTCGAACGGGTGTCGATGGCTGTGCGTCCCAAGGACTTTTTGGGAGGAGGAGGGTTCTGTGTATCCAAACTAATCAACCAACGGCCATGTATGTTCTATTCTCTAAAAAATAGTCTTTTGGGGGAGTATTCAAAAATGAAACATTCGACATCAGCAACAACAACAACAACAACTTTATTTTCTTTTCATCTCTTTTCGCGTTGCCACTGGCGGGAAAACAAAAACATCCGAGCTCGCGACAATGTACAAGGCAGGACCTCTATAGAGGAACCCTCTCGCGATGCCGAATTATGTAAATAGGCAACAATGTACTGAAATGGGCCATGTTCAGGGGCCTGGAGAGGAGAACCCTCCCCCCCCCCCGCCGCAATGCCGGGACTTGTTAAAATAAAGTCCAGGACAAAATACTTTTGCTTTTAATAAACGTTCGACGGGCAGATGGCTCGTAGCTCCGACTTCGTCGCTGGGCGGGTATTCCGGATTGGCATCCAACGCCCTACACCGGCGAGCCTGGAGGGCGGCCAATCGCTGGTCAATTCAATTTAATTTAATATGTCTCTTATTGCACCAGAAGCAGGTTGGTTAGTGAAGATTTAAAAATCGAATTCTAAGAAGGCTCATTTGTTGAACATCGAAGAGCGAGATTCCGAAAACGAGGTTTGGTAATTTTTTAAAATGTGGATGGTCAAGATAAAAGCAGTCGCTGTTCTACCAATGGAATTGCCGCTTGAAGTGGACTAACAGTGTATTCAGTCCGAGTAACGCATGCTTTGGATGACTATGGGTTGGAGACGGGATCCTCCACGGGATTTGACCCCCGTTCACTTGAGGGGCCTCTAAAATTGGAGGAGTATTTTTCCCTCGAAACATCTGGCATGGGAGGGAACGATTGGTTTTTCGACATCACCCGTTCTCCCCTTTGCATTTGAAACGATATGAAAGTCCATCCCAAAAGTTATCAACAATCAGATAGTCCTTAAAGTTATTCATCAAAATAATTACATTAATCGCTTTGCACTCTGACGTACAACGATATTGAATGCCGTGTACACGTTTTGGATGTTACTTTTCGGGGAAAAACAAATCACCGGTGAATTGAAAAATGGGTTGCAAACCCTGATTCTGTCGGTTCAGCCGTTAGATGCTCCTCAATCGTACACCCCCCCCCCCGTAATTTTCTTCTGCTTTTCCGTTTAGAACACGTGATGGCGAACCTTTAGAGAAGTAGGTCAGATTTTGGCTCTTTTTTTTTTTTAATAGTAGCCCGGAGTCATTCGAAAGGAAGGAGGGGTCGTATTCGGAAACGCACCAAACTGTTGACCTTTTTAAGATCGTCTGCAAAAGTCGGTTTTCTTTTTTTGTCTTACAACTTAACCAAAAAAATGTCGGCCGTGTGATAACTGTTTCATTTGTGTGGAAATTATTTGGATTCTGTAGACTAACGCTCATTCGAACTTCGACCCTCTCCCCACTGCCCTTCTCGAATGGATATGTTAAGAGTTTCGATTCCTTTTCGAGCTGGAACGCTCGAGTTCCTTTCCAATGAATGTCGGCCTAGCAGTGGATGAATGTTACCTGTTATCTGTTCTTCGACGACATTCGAATTCTTCTCGTTTTGAACCACCGCCCATGTAACTAATAACGTTCATGAACTTGTATTTTAAAAGGGTCGAACGCGAACCTTCGCACCTTATTCCACATCGCTTTAGACTCCGATGCCTCTGCAGGTGACTAAAGCGCTTCCCGAGTACGCTGGGCTACGACCCCAAAATTTTATACTTCATTTTTTAACTTATTTAATTACCGAAATTACAAAACTTTCTGATGTCTCGGCAAGTTATATAATTTTTTATTCTTATTGAAAATTTTAAAAATCACTCGAATTCCGTGCTTTTTGGGGTATTTGTCGGACTTAAGCAAGTTGTAGATATTGCTTAGGGGGAGGCCTTCTGTCGATTATACGGTGAGCCGTTTTCCTTCTCTCAACGCTACACTACGCCCCAACATCTAACGTGAGCTATGATTTTTAAAAATCAGACGCATTGTCTGTCAAACGCGCGTCCCCGTACCGTCTCTGTCTCTAATGACGCCATCGTCATAAATGTATCTTCCTCTACAGTTTGTCTCTCATCTTCATTTTAAGAACTCTCGAGATTCTGGAGCCAAAGTGTGTAAGAAACTCATTAAAATGTCCTGTATATTCTTCTAAATGTACGTTCTTTTTGATAATGTAATAATCTTTTTAACAGTTATTAAAATAATAATTAAATGCCTCGAAACTCACAAATACAACAATCCCGTTTGGACCGACGAGAAATTTCGCTAACGTGAAAACGACGCATAAACGACACATCCGCACAAAACAGTGCGACGGCGGGGGTGGAACGGCTCCGAAAAGGGAAAGCGTCAGTGCTCTAGTAAAACGCACTTTTTGAAAATTCTAATGGTTCGAAAACAGATTTGACAAAGAACACCCTTTTCCCAAAACAACACGAAACGGTATTCTTGAATCGGGGGAATGTTCCTTCGATGTACCTCAGGCAAAGCTTGGATGTTCGAAATATGAACTGGATAAGTACCCAGGTAATTTTACAGTTGAAGTAAAATTGGCATCTCTTGATTTCTTTCCTACAGTCATGGATGAAACTGTTTCAAAATGGCCCCCCTCCCTTTTCTTCAAAAAGGACTGTCGAATCATAAATTTTGAAACTCTCCGTGATTTCTTTTCAGAGTAAAGAAATAACAAAAGCAGTGAATGGCAACATTAGTTTTAAGTTTTTAACAACCGGGTGTAGGTTAAAGAACTGATAATCATACAGTTTTTCTAAAGAAAACAAATTATATAAAAGAAAAGATAATATCGCATAAAAGGGTCGATAAACACGACGCCGATATATATTGTGTTATTTTAGTTCTTCGTTTGAAGAAAATTTTTGACCAGACACCACTGCAGAATTTTAATAGGATAATCATCCATCAGGTGGATCCCCAAAGCTCACCGATGACGTGTAATGCCTTTGGACACCTGTAACCGGGGTCGTCATTTTGAGCGGTCCAAACTAATTCTGACCAGGACACTGGATAAAAGTGGTTTTAATCGTCCGAAACTGGTCAAAGGTGGTCAGAAATGTTAGAAATAGTTTTAAATGGTTTTAATTTTAATATATAACATCTTTTGTAACCAGAAGTGACTTTTAATAAGCAATAAAAATGGTAGTGCAGTGAAACATAATAGGACACTCACAAGTTCACGAGATTGAACATGCTTATACAGTAGAATAAGAATGTCTGAATGTTAAAAATGAACCATACAAGTGCCATTGTAAAAATGGAATCACGTTGCAGCAAAAAAAAAAAAAAAACATCAAATACACTCGGACCTGATATCTGGTGGGCAGTCATGAAGAAGGCTAAAGGCATTAACATAAAATTTGGGGATTTTACAATACGTCTTATAAACTGTTGTACCAGCTCTTCATCTGTAGAAAGATCAATTTCAAAGTTTGGAGTGATCCAAAATAAATGACGAAATCGTTTCAATTGAGAGACAACTACAAAACTTGTTACCCGTAACCGTTTTCTGACTTCAACATAAATGACATATAAAACAGCTTGTAGAAAAAAAAATAAGTAAAAAATTTTTTTTTTTTTTTTTTTTTTTGTATCTTGGTGTTATGTTATATTTGTTTTTTGCTGGCGTTATTTATAGTGTGACATTTTTCACGAATGTCACTTGCTTTTATCCTAGGCTAGTAAACTGTGTTCGATTCGTATTAAATATATTGAAAAGTGAATTTCAGTGGTCAAAATGGACATTTTTAAGGTCCCTAATAAGTCCTTAAAAAGTGCTTAGTTTTCTTTTTGTAGCCTTAAAATTTATAATTTTTTCTGAGTGCTAAAAAAGTGCTTATTTTTTCCCAAATATTCAGTTGCTGAATTTTTATTTTTGGAATTAATCGTCAATCCATTCAACAAAGCTAAAGATAAGAAAGAGAGTTAGACTAATTAAAAAATGTATAGAAGAAAAGAAAAATGACTTCAAAATTAGACATATTCTCCCCCTTCCTATATTTTTTGGTTCTCATCTTCTATTATGAATGGAAAAAGTTTCTTCAGTTACATTTTTAAAATGGCATTGATAATTTATGCGACCCTATTTTCTTTCTCTCGAGGTGTGTGTGTGTGTGTGTGTGGAAGTTATATTTACCTGTTTATAATACAGAAGTACTTTTTATTATCTTATTTTCGTTCTATGTTGGCTGTAAAAATACTGTTGGAACATTATTAAGAAATTGTTCGAGTCGGTTGCTCACCACAGATAGTACTTTAACTTTACAAATATTTCAGATTTGTTTAGAGAAGGGGGGGGGCATTTCGATCAATGAAGACTATTGCTGTTCTAAAATTTATGTTTGAAAAAATGAATGTTAACATTAGTATGAGATTTAACAATTGAATGTTTAATAAAATTATTAAATTGTATATATATTATTTAATGTCATTTTACAAGTCATAAAAAGCTTTATGAAAATTTTCAATTTTTAAGCTTTAGCTGTAGGTTGATCATAATACAATGAAAAATTTAGGTGTTAAAAAGTGCTTAATCTGTGGAAAATCTGAACCGACAGTGTTCGATTCGTATTATATATTAAAAGTGAATTTCATTAAAACTAAATGGTCGCCAGGACGGAATGGGTTGTTCCGACAACCCTGTCCTTTGAGCAAAAATGCTTTTACCATTTATTAATTTTTACCCTGAGAATTTATGTATCAGAGTCATCAGTTCGACTTTCTGAGTTTGGTTTTGGAAAAGAATGTGCATATGTTCCATAGAGAGAGGGTGGAAAATAAAAGACCGAGTTTATATAGATTCTGTTTATAATTCTTCAAAACATTCCGTCATGTTCACAGTAAGAGTTTGTGTCTCTCTCCTTCACATTTATGTTCTCCATTGAAAAGATTAGAACGGTATCTGAAGTTACGTCATTGTGAAGTTGGTTCAAAACAGTCGAGGAATGCGACCCTTATGAATTCGTTTCGAATCTCGAGGGTCGACGATATTTGGAGGGGAAGTTATTCTCACTTTTATGGATTTTTTTCTACTTGTTCGTTCCTAAACTGAGATTGGAGGCGGTCGAGACCCTGTGTTGGAACATTATTTAAGAAATGAGAGCTTCGAGTCGGTTGCTCGCTTCGATTTTGATTCATATTTTGATCTGGGGAAGAATCGAAGGTTAAAAATCGGGGAAGGGCGATTCCTTTCGCAGATGAAGAATTTGTCTGTGACACTTTCTAGCGATTTATTGAAGAAAGGAATCCGAAACTGAATTCTCTTAAATAACTTAATGTATATATATATATATATATATATATATATATATATATATATATATATATAATGAGACGGACTTCTCGACGGGTGGTTGCAGTCATGGCCGTAAAAATGACACCGTTTTAGCTAAAGACCTTTATTAAGATAACGTTGGAGGACGGGTTCCCACTTCGTCGTAGGGACAAACTGAAGGGTCAGCTAGCATGAAGTTCTACGTACAAGACCCTGAACACCTGGGTCGACATCTGTGGGAAAATATCTCTGGAAAAATCTGTCTCCGACAGCGTGTATCTTTTTTTTTTAATTTTTAATTTTTTTTAAAATTCCTAAATGGTCTGCTAGGGCCATGTAGAGCTATAATGGGTGCGGCCCGTTCTCTGAGGGCGTCAACGGTAGCCCCAGTGGTCCATTGAGGTGAGGGGTCAAAAAGGGGAATGCAAAAGGACGCGGGAAGTTTTAGCCCTCGATTTAAGTTTTGAAAACCCCTGAGAATTTTCTTACACACACACACACACACATATATATATATGTGTGTGTATATATAAAGAACATATTTAGAAGGGGAGAAAACCCCTCATTAATATTGGGATTTTTTTCTGAAATGGATTGTTCCAGCTTTCCCGATTCCAAGGTACACACGAAGTAGTAATTGCCGGAAACGGGTCGCTTCGGCTGTTAGGACGGCATCCCCTCCTCTCGTCTGCCACGTGCGTTCCTCGAAAAGGGGGGTGGGGTGCGCCCCGGTATTTTTAGACTCGTTTCTCTCATTGGCGGAGCACCCGCGCGTTCCTCCCAGCGTGCTTCTCTGCACTTGAGGGGGAACCGTTTTAACCGTGATCTCTGGAACGGGGAGCAGTCCTCGGGAGGACACCTACAGTAGTGGCCGAAGGACTGCATCCACCACGCGACAGATCTCGACACAATAAACAAATAAAGTCACAGATGTTCCTTGTCCTGTTGTAGAAAAAAACCTTATGAGTGTCCCATGTTTCATTCTGCTGTGAATGCGTTAAAGTCATTAAGTTGAAGAAAGAACTTGTGCCATCGGCTCCTAAGATTTTACAACTATTGTCAGTCTCTGATGTCCTAAGCTGACATTCTATTTACTTTTTTTTTTTTACGTATCATATTTTTGTTTCTGTGAACCATGTTAGCTCACTTGTCAAAGGAATCAATTTTAAAACTAGTTGTTATGAATTCGAGGCTCAAGCCGGTCAAAGACATGTTATGTTCATTATAGATGATGCAATATAGATTTGTGGTCGCAGTGCCCTGTTGGTTTAAATAATACCTCTAGAGGCCAAGCGTGAGGGTGCTTTATCCCTGCTTCTAAATTATGAGGAACCAGCAAGGGTTATGTTACTTGCTTCTGTCCATTCCTTCAGCTACATTGTTCTAATATCTTCACAGCCATGTTTGGCATAAAAATAATCTGTTTGTATTGCCAGCTTTATTGGGAAACATTTGATTCCCTACTTATTTTTCTCAGCTAAAGTCACAGACTCTGTCATAACTAGCCGACGTAGAAGCGAGAAATGTCCACGCCTTTAAAGCCTCGTTTATTGCGTTTCGAAATGCGTAATAACTAATGGAGTCTGAAACGGAAGATAAGTCTATTTCAACTTTCCCGGAACGTGTGAATCGAAGCAGGGGTCCATCTTCTCTGGAGACAGCTCGAATCGATTCCTCCTCGTTAATGATGGATGGATTTACGTTTAGTATAACATTTCCTTAACATAAGTTTGTTTCAGAGAGGCACCCTTGTATCGCTGGCTTGACCCCCTATTGCAGCCACACGCTTCGTAACGACGGCTCGAGGCACCCCAAATTCACCACTGTGGCGACTTCCGACGTCATCGGGATGCCCGCGACCTATCTCCATTGCAATAGGGTAGCACCCATTTTTTCGCGAGTGATCAAGTCATATTTATTCCACTCTCTCCTGTGCAAAACAATAAGCAATGGGATTCCATTCCGAGTTGGATTTCTTGCGATTCCTGACAGGGAGGTTGCAACCCATGAGGGACCTTCCTTCTTGCCATCGGCATCCGAACAACACACGATTGCCGTCCACTTTCATTTACCTTATCCTGTAACGCGGAGAGAATTTTATTTAAAAACTGAAGATCTATTTGTCATCGATCCTTCACCCGTGTCTCACTCGATATATTCACTTTCTAATGACTTTCATCTGAAATTCGACACAAGGGCGAAAGAGATTTCGAATGAGTTTCGACATCTATCGGCATTCCCGAAATTCTAAAGGATTTGAGACAAAGACGACCGGTGCATAAAAAAAAATTTCACATACAGGCATGTAATATATCAAACTTATTATTATCTAAATACATTTAATACTTATTACTTTTATATATATATACTAGCAAGTGTGGCCGTGCTTTGCTACGGTAAACTTAATGTATTACTTTTAAACAAAGATTTTTTTTTTCGTGCATAACTATCTAAATTCGTCACTGTACTACAGTTCGAGTCATTGGCATATTTATATATTTCTATTATAAGCGTATTATAACAATAATCAGTTTTTATACTACTTTATTATTACTGTACTTTGATCAGCCACGTTAATAGATCTTGCCATAATACGTGGTGGAATAGGAAGCAGAGGTTTTGACAGCAATATATTTCTATTATAAGCGTATTTTAACAATAATCAGTCTTTATACTACTGTATTACTACTGTACGTTGATTAGCCACGTTAATATATACCTTGCCATATTACGTGGTAGAATGGGAAGCAGAAGTTTTGACAGCAACTGGGCTAATTTTGTTGGTAGTAACAAATGTTTTCCAAAATTAGGAAAATTTATGACAATACATACAAACCACGTGGTTTTGTATGAAACAGAAACACACATTCATATCGACAACCATATATAGATAACTATATAAAATGATAGGTTTTTATTTGCCCACGAGAGTTGCTGAAATGTGTACTTTTGGTTGTTAGGATATTGTTGATAAACATTTCATTGTGACGTAAAAATATGAACCAAGAATTCAATTTAAAATTAGTTCTTATATAAAAATGCTATAATTTGCGTCCCATAAAAATGAAAGTTGATCACTTTATATCTCCATTTCTAGGTCAAATCGAATGGATACTACGCAGACGATGTTTAAATAATATAAAATAAGAAATGAACCAATGAGATATTTAAAGGAATGACGTCATAATTATATAAAAAAATATCGTTTTCACCTATTTATTATGGGATAAATTGAAAATTTTAATCTCCTACTTTTAACAGAGGAAAACTGCGTTTACAGGCTTGCAATTCCGTCCCTTTTTCAACTCCTCTTCTTAGCCCACTCTCCTGTTTCTAATCATGGATCTTGTTGGTGCTTCAACCACATTTGGCGAAATTGGCGTGCTTGCAGCTTGCGTGCGTGGCGTGCTTGCAGCGTGGCGTTTGAAATCTGGCGAGGGGGTCGTAACTCAACAAATTGATACATAAACAAAAACAACATTTTGAGGAAAAATTTTACAAAAATTGAATATTTAAAATCTAATTGAATTAACAAAGAAAACACAAAGGAAACACATAACATTCATACTAAATAGACTGAAACATTCACTTAATCACAAATTAAATAAACTGAGTGTGATTTTCATCACAAATTTGTGATTTAGTGTAAATTGTAAAATTAATTTAACACATTTAATCTCATCCAGCAAAAAACTCTTTGACTTAAAAGAAACTGTATTTTGAGTGGAGGTTGAAGAGAAGTTGTAAAATTGAAATTTTTTTTTCAAATCTCTTATCTCACCTTTAGTCACTTTTTTTACAATTGATCGTTTTTAGTCACTTTTTTAAGTAAACAGTCACTTTTAGTCACTTTTTTCATCGTGTATCATAGCAAAAGTCTTGTTGAAAAAAGAAAATCAGAATTAATAACAAAATATTTTAATAAAAGACCAAAAATGCGATGCTCTAATCTTATTTTTCTTATTAAAATGTAGTTAGTCATATGGTTTTCAAAATTTAGTGATTTTAAAAAGTCGTAAAGAAGTTCCTGAAATCTACATTTGTACTGAAATGTACATTTGATACATTAAAGTAATATACGTCAAAGCACGCATTTCCCTTTTTCTTTTTCTTAACAATTTTTGTTCAGACACTCTAATCTAGCTATGTACATATTTCAAAACCTCATTAATATATGCAAAAAATTGTGATTATAAAATTAATGTATTGTATGTATTCAAATCTAATTTACAGATTTTCTTGAATAAAAAGCAATGTTGAGTTGTGTTAAACAAAATTTTTAACCTATGATTATAATCTTGTCTATGACCAAGAGAAGATTTTAGAGTCAAATATGACTCTAAAGTCTTGTCTTGCATGAATCATTTGATTTAGAGTTAAAATTAATAGAAAAATCTTAATAATAGAATCTGTAATCAAAAGGAGAAAAAAAAATCACTTTTTTTTTGTAATGTTTAGTCACTTTTTTTAGTCACTTATTCTCTGTTATTTGTCACTTTTCTCACCTTTTTGAAAGTACCTCAGCAGTTGCAAGCCTGCGTTTAAAACAATTATTTGGGATGACGTCACATTGCTAGAAATATTGCTTCTTTCGCTTAGTTAGGATGCGATCAATTAAAAAATGAATCGTTTGTCTTTGACCGGGGAAAATAATGCCTTTAATAATGACACGAAATGCTCGAAAAAGGGGGGAAGGAATGGATTTCGAAAGTTAAAAATTTTCAAAAACCTTCCCAGGGATATACCTAAGATTTTCCTACATTTTTACGGCGATTGGATGGATGGTCTTTGAGTCTATCCAGTACACACAGACACAAAATCATATATATATATATATATATATATATATATATATATATATATATATATATATATATATAAGATTATGCTCTTGTAAAATTCTAAAGTTTTTGTTGTATTCGGATATTTTGGTCCATTGGCGATTTTAACGAAATCTTATTCCACGGGTCGTTTTTAACGAATCCTTTTGCTGAGTAGAACTTCACGAAGCAATATCTTTTGGGAAACGCTAAGTCTATACTTAATTAAAAAAAGGGCAAAATGACGTTCGATCATGGATGTCTAAAGAATGACGTCAAGAAAATGGAAGACTCTAAAGTCGTTTTAAAAGAGCGCTTCACTTCCCTCGAAAACTTTGGGAGACAAAGGAGGCGATCCCGACCTTCGGGTTTTCGTCCTTGGGAAATCCTTCGGGCCGTGACGACGCTCTTTCGGTTAAAGGGTTTTTTCCATTTTTTAAAGGGGACTGATAAACACAAGGGTTTTGTAACTACTTTTCGAATTTTATTGGTATTGTTTTGACACTAAGATGTCCGAAATTTTTGTTTGGTAGAAATCTGTCCGACACAGTCCATAATATACCATAGAGCCACGACGGAACTGGACCTGCGTTTTCTGTCATAACTTATTTAATATATATAGTATTCGAAATGGAATTTTTTTAAACATTTCGGCTTTTTCGTAAATGGAATCCCCGTGTTTGAATTTAATATTGACTCCGGTGTTCTTAGGATCGGATGCTTTTTAAAAATGGAATGAGGGAGAGAATGCAACGTAATAAGGATTATTATAAGGATTTTTAGCCCGTCATATGACGGGATCAGTAAAATTTTAATTTTCCAGAATTGCAAAGTACCCTATGAGGCAGATAATAAATGGCTTGTTTTTTGGCTGAGAATTATCCAGTACACTCTATAATTTGTTTTTCTTCATACTCTTCTAAAGTCTCCCGATACTGTGAATGCAGTTTAGAATCATGTCGAATTCATCGAGAAAGATAATAAATTCAAAGTTTTCTAAGCTACGTCGAAAGGATCGTTAAATTCTACCAATTTTTTTTTTTTTTTTTTCCCACGGTAATTATTGGAAATAAAGAAATGAAACTATCAGTTCCACTACACCCTGAAGATAGATGAAACTGGTTGTTAATACTGGTGATAAAATTTTCATGGCAACAAAATATAATCTATGATTTAATTTAAACTTATCGCATATGTACTTAATCTATTATTGAAGCTAAATATAAAAGAAAATTCTTGACGTCAAATCAAAGTTCAGCGGTAAAACGTACGAAAATCATGCAGACGATATTTAAATAATTTAAAATAAAAATAATTAAATGAAATGGTTACAGGAATGATGTCATCATGCTAGGAAAAATATGTTATTTTTAGCTATTTATTATTCGACAAATTGATAGATTAAATCGCCTGCGTTTAATAAGAGAAAATAGGGTTTTAAATAATGGCATTGAATGCTAGAAATGGGGGGTTGGGGTGGATTTCGAACGTTGCTAATCCTCACTCATGAAGAATCCAATAGGGATGCCTCTATCCATTCCAGGTCTAACCGCTTCATGATTTCGAGGACAGACGGACAGATAACTTAGGCTATTATTATAGGGGGGATGAGGAACGGAAACACTATCTCACCGTGGCATCAAGTCCCCGGGGGTGCGATCCACGGAGGACCAGGCATGCTCGGAAACTGGACACCGCGTAAGGCGAACCACCCGACCAGAACCTATGCTTCGCACTCCAGGGCCCGGGAACGTAGACCCTAACCCCCTAGGGGCTGTGTAGTTTTAGTTTTCCGCACAGTGGGGTAGAAAAATTAAAAAACGTTCGCCTCCCATTTCTTTTTATATAAAACTTTAAAACGTTTCGAAGCCAACGAAGTCCGGCCAAACCCATTCAATAAAAATGGATTGATCATTTCCCACTTTTTATAAAATGCTCTTATTTTTTATTTATTTATTTTTTTGAAAGAAAGGAAAGTGTGGCAAATTCATTCAATGCAAATAGAGAACCGAAGTATTTGCGATTACGAGTTCTGAAAGTATTCGATGCATGGGGTCGACCGTCTTCACGAAGTTTCTTCGGGGATCGTCATTTTTTGTACTTTCCCAATCGGCACTGTTCCGTCGGTACCACGGTTACAGTGAGTGAGTGAAGTTCAAGTTTCTTTTTCAGGAGGGCAGGGTTCGTCACCCTTCGCTGGCCACTCTGAAGGTCGACCGCTCCCGTGATCTCCGTTTGTTCGATTGAAAGAGGCAATTCGGTTTCCGACACGGTATGAAATTCACTTTTAATTGAAATCAGGTGCTAGACGAAAAATCTGTAATAACGGAAGGAAAGAACCGTCTTACTCGTAAAATGGAGCAGTAAGAAGGAAATTAGGAACGAAATTTCTTTAGGGGAGGGAAGAGAATATTTTACGTATAACTGCACCACGAAAAGAGTCGAGACACGCTGACTTTGAAATAATTCATTTTTTACTTTATAAATGCCACAGTAGCTGGAATATATATATATATATATATATATATATATATATATATATATATATATATATATATATATATATATATGTGTGTGTGTGTGTGTGTGTGTGTGTTTGTGTGTGTGTACACATTTTATTTTTCATTTACAAAATGACTTTTGCCGAACAATGGCCAAATGTTTAGGGTGCTGACCTTCGGAACCGGAGTTCGTGGGTTCGAATTCCGCTATGGCATGGATGTTCGTAGCCTTTCTGAATCGGCTTTAAGCAGTAGGTCCCGGTCTCATGAGCTCTCGTGTTGCAAAAAATAGACCGTAGCGCTCCAAAACCAAACCAAGCCAAATAAAATGACTTTTGTTCGGAGCGCTACGGTCTAATTTTTGGCCAAACGAGGGCTCAGGCGACCGCTACCTACTAAGCCGATTCCGAACGGCTGCGAACGTTCATACCACAGCGGGAGGCGAACACCGGTACCGAAGAGCACCATTCGACCATCGTTCGGCTAAAATTCTCCATTGTTCTTAAACCTGCATTTTTTTTTTAATAAATATTTTCTTGGGTTTGGAAATTATCGTATCTTCCAGGTTGAAAATTTCCACCTTGATAGTCTGAATTCAAAGAAAGAAAAAAGAGTTATAATAAATTAAAAAGTGTTTTCTTCAAACTTTCGTTATCGCTCGTGTTTCAGCGGCAGATCGGATATTCTTCCACGGTCGTGGAGAAAAGAAGAGGGGCTTTTCGAATTAGGATATTGAAGGCGCTTCTGGTTTGAATCTATTTTAAGTATTTTTGTATGAGGAGATTTGTTGACATTAATAAAAATTTATTTACTTTATTGTGTATTGAGGTATTTGCATGAAATAAATGTCAATAATATTTTTATTGGGTCCTTACTTTCCCAACTTCACTGCTTGCTTATTATTTCTTGTAGCAGTCAAAATTCCATTCAGTCGAATAGGAGTAACGTTGTTCTCAGTTCCGGGTTTTTGAATGCCGAATGATTTCAATTTCCGGGTTTTCTGCCGAGGTTCCCAATCGGCCCTTGTTGACTCCAAGACACTCCGTGTTGTTCCAAAACAGAAGAAGCATTCAACAGGTTCGGGCAAGAGATCTAAAAAAGGATGCGTGTCCTCCAATTCTGTCTTTGGTTGTAGCGAGAAAGTTCAACAATTAGAAAATGGAAATATATACACTGTCTACCAATAAGTGTTAGGACATCTGTGATAGAAAAGAAAAACTTTGTTCCAAATCAAAAGTTGGTAGAGCCTCCACGAGAGGCAATGACAGCGCGAACCGTTCGGGGCATACTTTTCACAAGTCTTTGTATTACGGCTAGTGGTGTTGTCTTCCACTCGGCTTGGAGTAGACATGCAAGTTCCTTCACCGATTTGGGACGAGTAGTGCACCCCTTAACTCCGCGATTCAACTCGTTCCGAAGGTTCTCTATAGGGTTCAGGTCTGGGCTATGGGCAGGTCGGACCACTTCTCAATCACATGGGCCACTGACGATTTGGGGTACTGCAGATCGCTAGACGTGTCCCTTAAGGATCGGCCCCATTTGTGATACCCCATAATACTTTTCTCGAAATCAGAGAGCTCCGAACGGCGCGGCCTCTTGCGTGCGACTCATGCCGATGCCGTTTCCTACACGACGTGTACCGGCGGAGGTCGTGACGTATCTCAGGACCGCAGATAGCGTCATTTGCATAGGTGTCCAAATACTTATTGGTAGGCAGTGTATAGGATCACATTTATAGACACGAAGTTTAACAAGAAATAATTTCCTTACTTTTGGGGATTGTAGATGACGTTCTATTGATCCAAATGAGATCCAATTGTAACTACAGTTGAATCAAATGATGCACTTGACATTTAGTACATTTTTAGTCTGGTCCACAACTGACTGGAAAGAACATGTTGCTGATCTGGCAAAGATGCTCGCATTTGAGGGTGGACATTGTCCACAACCCAATATCTGGCAAACGATCATTATGTGTAAGGCATCGATGTCATGACATTATCTCGTCACATATATAAACCCATCACAAAACTAAGGGTATTCCCATTGGCTTTCGTGCAGTCTTCAATAAGAACGGAGAAAAACGAAGAATTTTCGAAAAAAGAAATGGAGTTTATTGTAGCATCCTCCCCAGAAAAAAAAAGGGTAAAACACTCTCTAAGAAAAGGGTAGGAAAGCCCGAAAATTATTTGAAGCTAGACTTTGGTTGTATGACTTCGTCTCGGTCAACCCTCGAATTCCACTTAAGACGTTGGTCATTTTTTTTTTTTTTGGTTAAAAATGTCATTATACTCGACTATCCGACAGACGTTGTCTTGTTTTAACGCCGTCAATCCAAAAATTGTAACATGTTTTTAAATCAATAATAAATTATACAGTTTGGATTTGAAAATTACTTTAAAAAAAATAGGAAGCCATCACGCGTACGGTCATCACAAACGTCATAGGATTCCATTAAAATTCTTCGTTGGGGCAGCGAAGGGTTTCGAGCGGCATTAGAATAATGTCAGTAGTCGTGCCATTCCGGATTTTTAATAAAATAAAAACATTTTCTATCGGATCTAAACCATTCTTGAATCAACTAAATGACATACACAAAATTTTGTGCAAATCAGGAGGGGTTCCATTACAATCACACGAAGAGGAGAATTTTATATAGAAAGATATGTATATATATATATATATATATATATATATATGTGTGTGTGTGTATGTGCATGTATATGGTCTCCTAGGGGCTGTTATGCCGAGGAGGTATATATGTATATATATATATATATATATATATATATATGTGTGTGTGTGTGTATGTGCATGTATATGGTCTCCTAGGGGCTGTTCCGCCGAGGAGTTATATATATATGTGTGTGTGTGTGTGTGTGTGTGTGTGTGTGTCATGTCCATGTGCCACATGGACGGAAATTGTCGATAGAACATTGCTCTTTTAAACCAGCACATGTTCATGAAGGTGAAAACAGAATTTTCGTTCGTTATGTGCCGAATGGAACGTCTACCACCATGCGCGGCTATCGAACTATTAATAAAATGGATCTTAAATTTCTTAACCGAAGAGTATTAACACGATGCCACCCTCCAATTTCATTCTTATATCAATGCATTATTTTATTATGTGAATCGATTGAGTATTATTTAAAATTCTGATGTCCATATTCTTTTTTTCTTGTAGGTAAGACGATTTGATTGTCAGCCGAGAAAACCCGAATTTCCCTGGTCGTAAGTCGATTTTCTCGCATTCGATTTTCGATCTTCGCTGAATGATAATTGCCGACATAGGGTTGTTTCGTTCTGTTTAGAATAAATATTTTCCTAGGCTCTGGCGACTTGATAATATTTTTTTAGTTTTGTTACATTTAAAAAATAAACATGTACACCTACTGATAATCTGCAAAGTAGCTTCCGAAATTTGGAAATTGGAGATTATTCTTTTTTTTTTATATCAAATAGAAGTTAATTATTTTTTTTTGTTCTGTAGATGCGAGATTTGATTTTATGGTCGCCCATCCGTCGGTCTGGTCCCAAATCCCGATTATAATTTTTACATTAACAATTGAGGAAAATCGTTATCATAACCAAAATAGTGATATTTTTTGTAATATTCTTCTGTACATCTTTATTATGTTCATAAATAACGAAAACGAATGAAGTTAGATCCATTTTGCCTAACGTCGAACTTAACTCTGAATTTGCATTATTGAGTGTCGCTTTCAAGGAATTCAAAATTAAAATAATCCATTAAGAGAGAAAAAAAATAGGTACAGCTTTAGTAAATAACTACATTTTGGCCTTATTAAAAAAAAAGCCCAAAACATAATTTATTTTGTAAATTGTAATGTAAAAAATTGTAATTTTAAAATTGTAAAATTAAAAAAAAAATTGTAATTGTTTAGTAAATTGTAAAGTTTTGTAAGTAAATTTATTTTTGAAAATTGGGCAAATTCAAAATTTGTGTTTAAATTTATGTATAATTTATAGATCGACAAAATTCTTGTTATCTTTTCTGTTGTATTTACCTTCTAATGTATATTTTACAAAATTAAATTTCCATGTAATTCGTACAATATGAACGATGTTTGGCTAGGTGACAATAAAGTTGCTAGGTATACTAATACATTTTAGAATTAATATAAATTTTATTATAGTTAATTTAATTATTATTTTTTCTTTTAATTTTCAATTAAATGTTATAGCTTATCTAGCTAACTTAAAATATAAAGGGAAATTTGTTAAGCGTGGAAGAACTGGTTTTAGAATGGCAAAGCAGCAGTAACAGTGATTATGTGATTACAAAGCCATAACAAATATGATAGAAACACTTTTAAATTTCCATCTACCATTCTGATTTTGAAATCGCATATTGTATTATATTTTTAATAGGAAAGCGGTTTTCCTTTGCCACAGATTTAAAGATTTCGAACGATTTCATACATCAGAATAAAAATAGATTTCATATATTTCAATTTAATTGAAAAAGAATCGATTATTGTATGTATTTATTTAACTACTAGCCTATAGAACGCCCTGTGACGGGATCATTAAATTTTTTAAATTTCCAGAATTGTGAAGTACCCTATGAGGCAAGTAAAAAAAAAAAAATGGTTTGTTCTTTGGCTGAGCATTATCTGGTACAGGCTCCATAGTTTGTTTATCTTTACTGACCGTATGTTAGTTGCCGACCTTAATTTATGTTGTCTTATCACGTGATAGGATGGACAGCAGTGGTTTTATCTAAGTTCAACGATAAAACGTATGAAAATAATGCACACGATATTTAAATAATTTAAAATAAGAAATGATTCAATAAGGCGATTTCACGCAGCAGGGCACATCTCAACTTATGACAATTCTGGCTTTAGTTTCAAACGGAAAGGCATTTTATTGTTTGCTTATTGACTGTTGTAAACATGAAAATGAATGGGAAGGGCATTACAGTAGTTCGTGACGTTGCACGAAATTGCCCTATGAGAGGAATGACGTCATAATGGTAGAAAAAAAATGTTATTTTTATCTACATATAATGGGATAAATGGATGAATTTAATGATCGCCTGCTCTTACCCGAAGAAAATAGGGCTTGGAATAATGGCATCAAACGATCGAATAGGGGGGGAAGGAGGGATTTCGAACATTTTTGGTTAGTTTGGTTGGTTTGGAGCACTATGGTCTACACTAGGGCTAATGAGACCGGGACCTACTACTTAAAGCCGATTCCGAACGGCTACGAACATCCATGCCACATTGGGACTGGAACCCACGCACTCGTTTCGAAGATCAGTGCCCTAACCATTCGGCCATCGTTCGGCTCGAACATTTTTGAACAACACGCTTTGAATTTTGCTAACCCTAACTCAACAAGAATTCTATATAGTTGCTGTAGTGTTTTAGGGGCCTTAATATAAGATGCAGATGTTCACGAAAACATATTTATTCGCAAATTACAAATCACGTTATATGTACATTTTAAGCTTAAAGTTATTGTTCTGATGTTCTTAACCCAAAAACAAAATTCTCTCTGTCTATCTGGTGTTGCCAGAGTCCAATTGATACAGAGTTCTTTTATTCTGGCTGTTGCCAGATACATTACAGTTGCCCCTGTCCATTCCGGGTCCAACCGCTTCATAAATTCGGATATAGATAACTTAGGCTATTATTTTGAAAAAGAAACGATTATTGTATGTATTCATAAAACTATAAATAGAGGAATTGATTAGAATAGCTATCATCGATTCATTTTTGTGCAATAAAAATGAATTGAAAATTAATACGAATCATATAGTTTTAAATAATGGTAGAATATGAAATATTTGATTCACACATGCGCAGTATATAATTAACCGCGGACTATTTTAATTAAAAAAAATATTTAAAAGTAACGAATAAATGAGATATTTCTGAGAAGGACGTCATAGTGCTGACAAACGGCGAAATAACGTCAAACCATGGTGGTCGTGTACATCGGTGACGTCATTTCTGATTTTGTTTTGAAACACGTTTGTTGGATACTTTATTTAAGGTAACATTACGATAAATATATCGTCTGCGGCTGATTTTCAAAGCAAAGCTTGAAATCAAAAGGAAAAAGAAGAATTTCTTACACTGACCCTGCCTTAGCAATACGGCAAAAACTTTTTTAAAATGGCGTAATATTAAAATAAATAAAACACTAATTCACATTTAAAAAGCAAAGAGGTTTTGCTCGTTGTCGCAAATAATCGTTGAACCCAATTTCGTGAATGTAAATCGTACCGTTTTTGTGCAGTTGTGTTGTTGCGAGCACTTCACTTTAGTAATATAAATAAAAATAATTTTTTTTAATCTTCAATTTTCAGTTATCTTTAAATTTTTTCAACAGTATTCAACTCAGAAAAATGAGATTGGATGACTTTTGTAAACACAAAAGCCGATCGCGACCCGGGTATTTGATCCCATCTTCCTCGCACAACAGATTGTCACCATTTTCAGATAATTGACAAAATGAAAACCCCAATAACGAGCACGATCCGTAGGACATTCAAATGTTTAGCCAACGAGAAAGTGGAGCTGCACCTGACGTCATGCGGCCCATTCTCTATTCATTTTACTTGCCTTGAACCAAGCAGCGAGGCCCCAGTGGGAGATCGAGGCATTGCGAACACTTCTTTTAAATGAAATGGGGGAAAAAGGATTCACGGTCCTTAAAAACCCCTTTAGAACTAACTCCTTAATTGTAGCTTTAAGGGCCCTTAAAACTACTTAATTTTTGTCAAAGCCCTTTAAAAACTGCTTAACCCCTTCCCTGTTTTGCCTTCCGGGCACAGCTTTCGGGCCTTTACTGATTTGCCCGTACGGCGTACGGGCAATCTGATTTCTGTTTCGCTTGCACTGTTTCGGCCGTATTTTTTCTAATTTTAGTAACAAATTATTCGTATCGAAGGCGATTGTCGTCCAGTAAATGATAGTTTACAGTTTATTGTATTTTCTACTCTGATGGGTTCAAAAGCGAGGATTTTTTCGCATGTGTTGTATCGGAAGACGAATTGTTATCTTTCAGTGTATAGCTTTCTGGTTATATTTTATCAACCGCCTGATAATTTTATTGATGTAAGAGTTGAATAATATATTTTTACTTTTAAGTAATGGATGACTCAGAGCGTATGGAGCTCATTTCTCGCGATTCGAACTGTGACTCGGAATCAGAAACTGAATCATCTGTAGATGATAGTAGCGAAAGTGGACTGGATAGTAGTGACTCTGATAGTAGTACAGATGGAATCAGTCAAGCAAGACAATTTTTTGAAATTAGTTGTGATAATCCTTCGGATCCGCCTCCTAGATTTGCTTTCGCTGGAATTCCAAAAATGAACTCGGATGTCGACGAGACTAAAGGTAAACTTCGGTCCTATGATGCTTTCATAGAAAGAAAAAAAGTTGTAATAAATGCTTAAAAATATTAGAAATGTTAATTTTATTAACATATCTTTACTTAAAAATGTAAAAGGAACAAAAAAATGCAATACAAAAATGTGACATTTTTGACCGAATTCTGGAAAAAAAATTAAACTGTCAAAGGGTTAATTTTGAAATTGGTACTTTATATTTCTGGACCATGGAAGACCATGGAAAAATGTAAAAGAAAAAGTAGCTGACTAACAGAACTAGAGCGAAAAAAATTTCTGATATGATATTCATGAGAAGAAATCTTTCGAACTTTCGAAATGTAATTATTTATGTATGTGAACTTGCACAATTGGAAATTTCTTTGTAAATAGTAAATAAATATTTGTTAATGTTCATAAAATTCTTTCACATTTTCTAACCAGAAGTGCAGCATGAATAATAAAGAAAATCCTCAAATACATAAATGTTTTCAGTGTATTACTGTAGTAATTCAAAATTCTTTTTCTTGATATCCTTAAAAAATTATGAAAATACTTTTGGTTTATGAGTACTTTTTATAGACTAATAAAGTAAAGACTTCTAGAATCTTTCGCACACTGAAAAGGTTTCAAGTATATAGTCAGCTTCCCTTTCCTGATAGCTAACCGATTTTAATGAAACGAAGCATGGAGGGTGGAGGGTTTGTAAATATTTCAATTACTTGTGAAAGTTTCATTTTTAAACCCGCACAAAGTAATGTTTAAAGTATTGTTTTATGCACAATTTATTTTTACTTTCATCACTCAAAAAACTTTAGACGTACATATTTCAGGCTGGCAATTCCGTCACTTTTCTCACCTTTAGTCACTTTTTTTACAATTGATCACTTTGAGTCACCTTTTTAAGTAAATAGTCACTTTTTTAGTGGTGTATCACAGCAAAAGTCTGTTGTTGAAAAAAGAAAATCTGAATGAATAACAAAATATTTTAATAAAAGACCAAAAGTCTTATTTTTCTTATTAAAATGTAATTAGTCGGATGGTTTCCAGAATTGAGCGATTTTAAAAAGTCGTAAAGAAGTTCCTGAAATGTACATTTAATACATTAAATTAGTAACTTACGTCAAAGCACACATATATCTTTTTCTCCAAAATTTTTGTTTAGATACTCTTATCTAGTTATGCACATATTTCAAAACATCATTAATATATGCAGAAATTTGTGATTATAAAATTAATGTATTGTATGTTTTCAAATCTAATTTATAGATTTTCTTGAATAAAAAGCAATGTCGAGTTGTTTTAAACAAAATGTTTAACCTTTTTGTATTTGACGCTAAAATCATGTCTTGCATGAATCGTTTGATTTAGAGTTGAAATAAATAGAAAAATCTTAATTAGAGCATCTGTAATCAAGAGGAGAAAAAAAATCGCCTTTTTTTCAATGTTTAGTCTCTTTTTAGTCACTTATTATGTATTATTTATCACTTTTCTCACCTTTTTGAAAGTACCTCAGCAGTTAGTTATGAAATTATGAAAATACTTTTAGTTTATTAGTACTATTTTATAGACTAATAAAGTAAAGACTTTTGGAAAACTGATTTGATAAATAAATAATCTTTCGCATATTGAGAAGGTTTCGAGCATAAAGTCAGCTGCCCTTTCCTGATAGCTAACAGTCGCGCAGATTTTAATGAAACGAAGCACAGAGGGTGGAGGGTTTGTAGATATTTCAGTTACTTGTGAAAGTTTCATTTTCCTTGCATTCAGTGTAAAAGAAAAGTCTAAAACTTTCTTCTTTCCCGGGCAACGTCGGGTATAATCAGCTAGTATATATATATATATATATAT
This sequence comes from Pardosa pseudoannulata, assembly GCA_032207245.1. Taxonomy (NCBI): domain Eukaryota; kingdom Metazoa; phylum Arthropoda; class Arachnida; order Araneae; family Lycosidae; genus Pardosa; species Pardosa pseudoannulata. Next base: position 49,343 of record JAGEOH010000204.1, on the reverse strand, counting down.
ATATATATATATATATATATATATATATATATATATATATATCAGTCATTTTTAAACCCTCACAAAGTCCTGTTTATAGTATTGTATTTTATTCACAGTTTATTTTTAGTTGGATCACTCCAAAAACTTTAGATGTAGTACATATTTCAAAATCAATTTTTGTCAAATAGATTTATCTTATATTAATGTTTAGGCATTAATTCTGAAATATTGTAGGGCATTTATGGAACATACCTTGTCAGGTTCATCATCATTAAAATAGGTTCCTCGGGAAATAGGGTTTATGTCGTTATACCGTGTATTTCAAGTGCGTCCTTATAAAAAGTTACTTTGGTTCTTGGAAAGTCCTTAAAAAAATCCTTCATTTTTCTTCTGGAAAGAGAGTGGGAACCCTGGGATTGGAGAATTTTTAAGAGCTGTCACAGGATGCAGGTAGGACCAAGTCTCGTAGTACAGAAGAAAACAAAACTATGGGCTCGGAATGTTAGAATTGGCAAGGAGTGTTTCAGTTTAAGAGATAGTTTAAGTATAACTATTTTGATAAATTACACACACTAACGTCGTCAATCCAGCAATTGTAACATGTTTTTTAAAAATTTATAAATTGGACCGTTTGGATGGAAAAGTGAGGAAAAAAATGATTTCAAAATTACTAGACGCCACCCCGCGTTCATCACATTCCATTAATATTCTCACGTCGCTTGTAAGGGGATTCTCGTACTGCGCCACAGATACGTCGGCAGCGAAGGGTTTTGAGCGGCATTAGAATCTTGGAAAAGTGCGCAGTTTTTGATTTTTAATAAACAATACATTCTCTTTCGGATCCCATTGTGAATCTAAACCATTCTTGAATCGACTTAATCGCGTATTTCGACAAAATGGCGTCCAGACCAGTCCAGCCGTTGAGGAGGAATTCTATCACAAACAAGCGGACGGAGAATTGTGTGTGTGTGTGTGTGTGTGGTATATATATATATATATATATATATATATATATATATATATATATATATATATATATATATATATATATATATATATATATATATAAATATTATATATATATATATATATATATATATATATATATATATATATATATAATATATGTGTGTGTGTGTGTGTGTGTGTGTGTGTGTGTGTGAGATTTATTCCCACGGTGGAGAAGATGCACAAAACCTTAACTAAAATGAACTTATTTAATTAAACTATATACACATTATATACAAAATTGGTGTCTAGGGAGAATTAAAATAAAACTGGACATCAGTGCCCGTCTTGGCGGTCAAAAAAGCAAGTAGTGCCGTCTGCACGCGTTGCCGTCTCACTCACGTCCATCCAAAGTAAACAAAAAAGTTCCTTTTTCGCTTGTAGTTTCCGCAGGGTTCAGTTGTCCTTTACTTATATATATATATATATATATATATATATATATATATATATATATATATATATATATATAATATATATATATATATGGCGTTGTAATGCGCGTTATTACCAATACCGATATAATTGTGTTTCAATGAATCTGTTGGATTGTTCCCGCTCTTTTATTTTGAGTCCTCGTCCTAAAAGACAGTGTTTCTCAAGAAAGAAGCGTGGCGAGCATGATTTTTTAAAAACTATTTTAAAAAATTGTTAAATTTAAAAATTTAAAAAAATTATACGTTTTTTTAAAATAATTTGTAAAATAATTTTAATTAATAACATTATACCGTAAAGCTGTTACCATGAGGGTCGCAATCGATTTCTTCTTCGAGAGTATTTTTAAACGGAGTCACATGACGGCGCCCGCATTCATCCTAACAAGTGCTACAATGTAACAGGATGGGGTTACAAGCCTATCGACACTTTTCAATTTTCACGCCATTTTTCTTTCTTCGCACCGTTTTACGATTATTTTTGTACTTTTTCTTGTGTATTTTAAATATATTGACTTGTATATTATGTATTTATATATTATGTATTGGCAACATACAATGTAAGAAATTGTAAAAGAGCGATTGGCAACAGTTTAGATGTAAGGATAATTTAGAAGCATGCTGTTTCTAGGCTTAATGAAGTTAAAGTTTTACATATTTTGACTAAATTCAAGAAATACTACACTTTTCGCGCTTTTATGGAATTTTCTTTTATTATATTTAATGTTGACCCCGAAAGCGTTGCCGTTAAAGTGCGAAATCGTCGTCGTCCATCGATTCGTTGGAGTCACGCTCGTGATTCATCTTTTGTTTCGGGAATTTCCTGCAATCCTCTGTATTTTGGAATGGTATGTTGCCGACGCGTCGGATTCGAAAAGCGAATTCCTTATCATCAGTCGTCGGACGACCCGGAGTTCTTTCCAAAACTTTTTTTTCTCTTCTGACCCCGCGCAGTGGTTCTGATATCTTTTTATTTTTAACCTCGAAACGTATTCAAAGATTTTGAGATATTATTGGCTTTATGTTCTTGATTAACACAGAAAGCGACTCTAAATAACAATATTGTCCGTCGAAATGAATCGTCAGTTTGAATTATCTGTCCGTTGACAAAAATACGTGGACCCAGAAACAGGTGAAAGAACCAGTTAGGGTAAAACTGTCACTTGCTGGAGGCCCTCACAGGGTTCCCACGGTCCTTAAAAGTCCTTAAGAACTCCTTAATTTTTGCTTTCATTTTTAAGGGCCTTCTTAAAACTACTTAATTTTTGTCAAAGGTCCGTAAAAACTCCTTAATCTTTAAATTGGAACGCGATCCATTTCTCCATCAACAAGATCCTCTGTCGTCATGTTATTTCCTATCCGTTTTTTCTTAGTTACATATTTGACAAATAAATAATCTTTTGCGTACTGAGAAGATTTCCAGTATAAAGTCGACTGCCCTTTCCTGATAACTAACAGTCATGCAGATTTGAATGTAACGAAGCATGGAGGATGGGGTGTTGTAGATATTTTAGTTACTTATGGAAATTTCATTTTCCTTGCATTCAATGTAATAGGAAAAATCTGAAACTTTATTCTTTCCCAGGCAACGTCGGGTATAATTAGCTAGTATGTATGTATATATATGTATATAATAAAATGAGTTAGTATGTATGTATATATGCATATAATAAAATGACTAATATATATATATATATATAGGAGTCATTTTTAAACCCTCAGAAAATACTGTTTATAATTACAATTACTGTTTTTATTCACAATTTATTTTTAGTTTGATCACTCAAGAAACTTTAGATGTTCATTTTTCAAAATTAGTTTTTGTCGGGTTTATCTTATTAATTTTTAGGAATTTTTAAAAACTTAATTCTGAACTATTGTAAGGCATTTATGGAACATGCTTTGTCTGGTTCATCATCATTAAAATAGGTTCCTCGGGAAATAGGTTTATGCCGTTTTGTCGTGTATTTCAAGTAGATCCTTATAAAAAGGTACTTTGGTCCTAAGAAAGTCCTTAATTTTTGTTCTGGAAAAAGAGTAGGAACCCTGTATAATATAGGGAGACTGTGTTAGGTTATACCTGTATTCTATCAGTGCCTCGTTATTTACCCTACCTCTATGTGAAGTGAATTAACCCAACTCGACACCTTGCACGGTACTACGCACGACTTGTAGTGTCGTTGTATTCGGAATGTTGGTGTAATGTGATTTGTTGTGTCCGCGATTAAACGTTGTGCATTTCTTTCATATCACTCTGCTACTAAGCCCAATAGCCCACCAGGGACAGTTTTGAGAAACGTCTCAATTATTGTACATGCCCCTTCACATCCCGCGATCAAAGTTAACTCGATACTGTCAAATTAGGGGGTGGAAGGAAGTCGAATGTCTCGGTTTTGGTTCCGTCGTGAATCTTCTTTAAACAGGAGGTCCCGGTCTATTAAATATTTGAATGCTCTTTTCGACATTCGTTCCAGAAGGTCTGGATTGATCCACTGGAGGCACACCTGTTGCCGCATTCTGCAAGGTACCCCCGTGGAATACTTTGATCAGGGCCTGATTATCGCACGGCCACTTGGGGCACGAAAATGGAGTCGAGTGCTTGAAACACATGTTAAGTGTGGAAAAATTGCAAACTTACGCTACCATCGTTAAGTTTTAATAAATTATTGCACGAGGTCATTGTGTTTGTCTATTGTTACTTTCATTTTACTGTTATTGACCTCATAACGAACCTGGTGCTCTTTTTATCCTACGGGTTATTAGACAGATTATGAGCAACGTACCACTCTAAACCATTCAATCGTCTCGTCCATTTAAATTATTTTTAATTCTATTATTAATATTTATTTTCTGCACCACAGAGCTCGCGAGTGTGACAAGGTAGAAAATAAAAAAGTGGGTCATTCTAGGTCCTTAAAAGTCCTTCATTTTTAGTAAGGTTAAACAGAGATAAATAATGATAACGTAAAATGAAAATTGGGTGTTTTTTGGTTTTGAACATGACTTTAATGCTCATTTCTTAAATCTGTTTGATAATTCAATGTTATCATTTTTATAGGACTGTAATGATGATAATAACTTGTCGCTATCAATTTGCGTGAGGGTGAAGGGCACGAAAATTGAATTGTGCCCTGGCACAAAAGTATCTTAGTCGAGCCCTGACTTTGATCGCATCTAATGCTTTGTATTAAATGTGGAACGCCTGCAGAATAACATTTCATGACGTCAGTCGGAAAGAGCTTTTTGAAGTGGAAGGTTTTCTCTTTTAATGATGTAGGATTATATATTATAGGATACATCCCCTATATAATAATAACCTAAGTTATCTGTCCTTCGGCCCCTAAAATGGATGACCTGGAATAGATAGAGGCATCCATATTGGAGTTGGGGTCAGCAAAATTAAAAGCGAGTCAAGTTTATCTTCTCCTGAACGACCGATGCGATTCTAAAATAAATTGGTATAAATAGGCTTTCTATCACAGCAAAAAATACTGTGGTATTTTAAAACTTTCGATATCCCCCTCCCTTTTAGAGCTTTTAATGCTACCGTTTTATGCTCTATTTTCCCCGGTGAAGAGCAGGCGGTTCCATTTATCAATTTATCACATAATAAATCGGTAAAAATAACATTTTTTTTCTAGCACGATGACGTCATTCCTTTAGCATGAATCATTTTTTGAATCATTTCTTATTTTAAATTGTTTAAATATCGTCTGCATTATATTTTCATGCGTTTTGTCGCTGAACTTAGATAATACCTAAATAATTTTCTTTTATGTTTCGCTTAAATATGTGATCATTTTAAATTGAATCAGTGGTTATATTTTATCACCGGTATTGACAGGAAATTCTATCTACCTCCAGGGTGTAGTGACAGTTTCATTCCTTTACTTCCATCAATTATTGTGGCAAGAATATTGAGAAGAATTAAACAATAATTTAGACGTACCTAATAAAAGTTTGAATTATCTTTCGAAATGAATTCTAAACTGAATTCACAGTATCTCGAGATTTTAGAGGAGTATGAAGATAAACAAATTATGGCGCGTTTACCAGATCATTCTCAATCTAAAAACAAACCATTTTCTTACCTGCCTCATAGGGTACTTTACAATTCTGGAAAATTAAAAATTTTAATGATCTCGTCATAGGACGGGCTATAGGCTAATGATTATATATTATGATATATAGATTGATGTTTTGAAATTTAGAATCAAAAGTGCAGTAGGTTTCTTCCTTTTTAAATTTAGAGTGCGCTAAATGCCATTTTGAGTAAAATGCATGTAATAGTTTTTATAGTTTTTGTAAAACCTCTGAACGAAACTTCTCCAAATTTGGGGCCATCTCCAAAGCCTCTGTCTCGGTCAGGGGGTGGACGCGGAACCCCAGTGGTGAGTACCCGGGCATGTTGGGTCCTCCATTTGTGTTTAGGACGCTGCTTTTCGGTACAGGTGTGGATGGGTTCGAATCCCAATGGGGCAGGGATGTCCGTAGTCGTTCGGAATGGGCTTTAAACAGGAGGTCCCGGTCTCGCGAGCACTCATGTTGCCAAAATGCACTCCAAACCAAACCAATTTTCTTTTTTGCCTTCCCGCTGTTGAAGGGACGAGTCTACCTCACCAGCCCGAGGATCGAACTGTTTGTTCTATTCTCTAACAAATAGTCTTTGGGAGAGCAAATTAGTATTAAAAAATGAAACGTTCGACATCAGCTACAACAACCATTTTATTTTCTTTTTCATCTCTTTCCGCGTTGCCACCAGCGGGAAAACAAAAACAGCCGAGCTCGCGACACGAACTTCGGATCAGCGTCTCCGTCTTTGATATTCATTGCAAAAATGGTATAGTTGGACAGTCTCTCGCTCGAATATTCCGAAATGTCGAGAGATTTTCAAATGGAATGATCAGTCAATCGAATATTTGAAGATAAGGAGAAGTTTTAACAAAACAATGAAAGCGACAGAAATCGATCCCAAAACGCGGAAATTTTAATGCGATCGCCCCAAAGTGTTTATGGGCGAAACGGGCCAACTTGTCGAATTAAAATAGAATGAACACCAAAAGAATAACGGAGCTGATACGGGAATCGTTTTTCGGGGGACGTGAACAGTTTCGATGTATTCGGTTAATAACTGGGTATTTCCCGACAAGAGATAAACACTTTCCTACTTATTTGTACGAGAGAAGGAATGAAAGTGAAAAATGAGCCATTACTTTATCTTATCAACGAACATTTTATTTCTGTTGCCGAAAATAGTTGTAGCCAAACGGACTCGAACCAATTCCCATGAAGTCGTCGGTATTCTATAGAATACCGAGTTCGATCGCAGAATTCGACCATTTTATAAACTTGTCTAGTCATTTCGTGAGATGCCTACCCGTTCTCTATGAAATAACGGGTTTCTCCACGGTAACAACACAAAATAGACGAGAAAAAGTAACACTGCGAGAGTCGAAGGATGAACCTCGACTTTCCTACAAAACGGTATCGCACTGTTTTCGAACGCGATGGTGTGGAAGAAAAATAAAAGGAAATTACGAAATTCCTCTCGGTATTTTTTTTTTTAATTATTTTTTTTTTGTTAATCCTAAACGTTTCGACTAATTCAGGATGGACAGACTTTTTTGGCCGCTGCCCCCAAATCGAAAGAAAATATGTTTGGCGGGCCAAGATCCATTTTTCTAAAATTTTAAAAACAATATACAAGTACCCAACGGTTTAAATACGTTAGCGAGATGAACGAAATGGCGATTTCGTTTTTAAAAGTTCCTCATACTGAGGTTCGAAGCGAGATGGACTGATTTTAAGGAACGATGCTAAATGCTCGTCTGTCAGTCTACTTCTGAAAGGATTCTTTCTAAGGTCCAACACTTGTTCGTATATAAGAAGCAAATAGACCGCCCATCCTCTGGCCGTGAGATAATAAATTTGGGATATAATATTTAAACAAAGTATAAAATGAGATGGATATATAATGTGTGTGTATATATATATATATATATATATATATTGTAACGATCCGTTACATGACGCTAAAGAACGAGGAGCCCGAAGGTGACCTTTCGCCGCGGACACTTACGATTAGCGGCAGGTAGAAACGGGTGGTCTAAATACACGTGGATACTTAATTGAAAACTGTTCGTGTGCTGATGCCAGCGCATCTGGGGCTTTGTGAGAATGTTGAATGGAAAACATCTGTGAAAAAATTGTAAATAATTAACGGGTTTAATCGCCCATTAGCGGTAGCGAAAAAGGCAATTAAGTTGTTTGGGTCGGCTGATCTGAAGACGGCTTTTCGAACACATATGGAAACGAAACAGCTGATTCAGGCGGGAGGTGACCGCAAGATTGCATCATCCTTGTTCTGGAAGTTTCCCGAAGAATCGCGTATGGGGGAACCGGGGGCCGCTATAAAAGAAGAGTGACGGGGCAAAAGGAGGCTTTTTCTTCTTGAGGCTTCTTCCTGATAGAGCCTTCGTAGCTCGAGAAGAACCGCTCGTATCTCGTATATATATATATATATATATATATGTATATATATATATATATATATATATATATATATATATGTGTGTGTGTGTATATGTATGTATACATATGTATATATATATGTGCGTATATACATATATATATATGTATATATATATATGTATACATATGTATATATATATGTGTATGTATATATATATATATTTATATATATATATATATATATATATATATATATATATATATATATATATATATATATATATATATATGTATATATATGTATATATATATGTATATATATATGTATGTATGTATGTATGTATACCTTGCTTTCATGGTTGAGAGTTCGTGTACATTGTCCTCCCAATTCATCTTCTTTGCCGGGCTCGTTTTTGCAGTCTTCCGTCCCTCGGCGTAGAAAAGGGAATTTTTCCTCAATAGCAGTCACTTAAAAAGGACCGTTTGTTACGGAATTTACCATCGTATACTTTCGAATCGATTTGAGTGAATGCAGAGGTTCCGCTTTTCGTCCGGGGCCGATTCAGCCCTCAAAACTTCGATCCGTTTTCTTTCGATGCGAAACGATTCTTTATCCATTTTTTCATCTTTACCCTTTTTGTGCTGTTTGTTTATTTCACTTTTCGGGCTACGACGAATATCATAATTATAATTATTATTTTTTGAACTCGTCGATAAAAAAGGGCGTCCGGTGACTGAGTCAAGAATGATTTGAACCGAAGGAAAAATCCTCTACAGCTATTTCCTTCTCTCCAAAGTTTTCGCGAGTCCCCCGTTTATAACGTTTTTAAGTGTGGAGCATTCGCCAAAGGGGGGAGGCATGCGGAAGTGGGGTGTCGTCGAGAGGAGGAAGTATTCCACATTCCCCCCTCCCTTTGTGGTTTTTACGATGGGGGGTTACCGGGAAATGTTTGGCAACAACTCTCCTGAACCGTGAACTTGACGTCACGTGACCGGAAGCCGAACACCCCTTTTTTTTGGTTGTTGGGTTCTTTTTGCGGTGGAGAAGAGAAGGTTTGTTGTGGATGGAAACAGGTGGTCTGACCCGACCAGTTCCAGTCTCGGCGTTCGACAACGTGAAACATTTATTGAAGCAACCCTATTTCGGACAACCCCCCAGCTCTGAGAATTTTTCGTTGGTGTGAGAAATGGTCGCCTCAGCTTTTCGTTCCAGATTTTCATTTCGTTGTCACCCCAAAGTACGTCGCTTTGCTACCTCGCGAATTCAAATCGAAATTATTTTAGAAGTCATTAAAAAATGGCGAGGTAGGAATTGCGACATTTTATTTTTCTCTTACAGAAGGGCAGGACAATCGAATTCGGAAACAGGAGGCGACATTTATAAAGTAATGTCAACAGGCTTCCAGTTCCGTCACTTTTTTCACCTTTAGTCACTTTTTTTACAATTGATCACTTTTAGTCACTTTTTTTTAGAAAACAGTCACTTTTTTTCATGGTGTATCACAGCAAAAGTCTGTTGTTGAAAAAAGAAAATCTGAATGAATAACAAAATATTTTAATAAAAGACCAAAAATGGGATGCTCTAATCTCATTTTTCTTATTAAAATGTAATGAGTCATAGGGTTTCCAGAATTGAGCGATTTTAAAAAGTCGTAAAGAAGTTCCTGAAATCTACATTCGTACTGAAACGTGCATTTAATACATTAAAGTAGTAACTTACGTCAAAGCACACATATATCTTTTTCTTTTACTTCACAATTTTTGTTTAGATACTCTAATCTAGCTATATACATATTTCAAAACATCATTAATGTGTGCTGAAAATTGTGATTATAAAATTAATGTATTGTACGTATTCAAATCTAATTTATAGATTTTCTTGATTAAAAAGCAATGTTGAGTTGTGTTAAATCTAATTTATAGATTTTCTTGATTAAAAAGCAATGTTGAGTTGTGTTAAACAAAATGTTTAACCTTTTTTGTATTTAACAGTAAAATCATGTTTTGCATGAAACGTTTGATTTAGAGTTAAAATAAATAGAAAAATCTTAATAATAGCATCTGTAATCAAGAGGAGAAAAAAATCGCTTTTTTTCAATGTTTCGCCACTCTTTAGTCACTTATTCTGTATTATTTGTCACTTTTCTCTCCTTTTTCGAAGTATCTCAGCAGTTGCAAGTCTGTGTCAATGTAGTCCATTTCTAGTTCTGTACCGCAAGTAATTGTTACCACCACCGGTGTTCTAGAAATGGTTCGATTCATTTCGTGGTTCAGAACGATGTTTCGATCCTTTCAGTGGCAACGATTCACAAACGCTCTTTTGAAAAGGTCGAAAACAGGAAGGGGGGGGCAACCGAAGGTTTGGTTTTGGTGTGCTACGGTCTACTTTTAGCAACACGAGGGCTAATGAGACCGGGACCTACTGCTTAAAACCGATTCCGAAAGGATACGAACATCCATGCCACAGTGGGATTCGAACCCACGAACTCCGGTTTCGAAGGCCAGCACCAACCGAAGAACTTTGTTTCGACAAACATCTGTCTTACTCGATCCATTGGACGAAAATGTGGTCCTCGGCCACGAAGGAAACTTGGGTGATTCCTTCAATCGAATGTCGCCCTCTTCCACGAATGGACATCCCTCCAAGGGATACCAGGAATGATTCCAATATGCATCTTGTATATAATAAAAACATGAGTTCATTTTCCCCCAATTCTACGGCATTTGAAACTATCAGATATAAAGAGGACTGACTAACTAACTTATTGAAATTTTGATTCGTTTATTTTCATTTGCGAACTCCTCTGTTGTTTTAAAATCGACGTTTTAATATAGCCTTCAAATACGACATTCCGTGGTCTTCTGAAGGATATTTCAGAGAAATTAAAAAAAGATTTTTCAATTTTCCCGAATGACTCGTCTGTTTCGAAAGCGCGAATGTTCGGTCAATTTGACAGAAATGGATAGAACCGAAAGTATAAGGTCGAGGTGAGAGAAATATTGGAAAAAGACGGGTATTCGAAAAGCAGAAGGTATTCCCTATATAATAATAGCCTAAGTGATCTGTCCTCGAATGGATGAAGCGGTTGGATCCGGAAAGGATAGAGGCATCCATATTAGATTCTTGATGAGTGAGGGTTAGCAACGTTCGAAATCTACCCCTTTCCTCTTTTTCTAGCATTTAATGCCATTATTTCTAGCTCTATTTTCCCCGGTGAAGAGCAGGCGATTCAATTTATCCATTTATCCCATAATAAATAGGTTAAAATAACATTTTTTTTCTAGCTTTATGACGTCATTCCTTTAACAACCTCATTGAATCATTTCTTATTTTAAATTGCTTAAATATCGTCTGCATTATTTCCGTCCGTTTTATCACTGAACTTAGATAGGACCTCGATCCTTTTCTTTTATATTTGTCTTAAATAACAGATCGGGTACATACGGGATCATTTTAAATTTAGTAATCGATTATTTTTTGTTGCGACGAAAATATTATCACCGGTATTAACAACCAATTCTGTCTACGTCCAGGGTGTAGTGGAAAGGATAGTTCCATTCATGACTGTGGGAACGATCATTTCGAAGTAGCTAAGAAAACTTTGGATTAACCTTTCTAAATGAATCAACGTGATTCATTCACAGTATCGGGAGGCTTACAGGAGTATGAAAATAAACAAATTCTGGAGCCGTGTACCCGATCGTTTTCAGCCAAAAAAGGAACCCTTTTTTTTTTTCCAGCCTCATAGGGTACTTTACAATTCTGGAAAATTAAAAATTTGACTCATAGGACGGGCCATTAGTTTGTATAAAGGGAATTCTTCCTGTGCTTGGAACATCTCTGTTGGCAGGGCGTCCGTTCAAACATTTTCACAAATGTCAAGCAGCACGAGTTCGAATCTGTCGACGTTATCTGTATTCGCCGTCGTTTACACGAATCTCGGAAAA
>JAGEOH010000204.1:17500-32500 GCA_032207245.1 Pardosa pseudoannulata | reverse complement strand
GGTTTTTCTCCAAAGATCAAAGGCAACTCCAAAGATGCGCAACTTAAGTGCGCAGTAGACACTGGACAAATCAATCCGCTCAGCTTATTTAGTGGCCCAGCGTGTGGATGCGACGCGTGAACCATCGTTCGAGGAAGAGGTGAACAGCTGGCCATAGTGTGGAGGCTACATCAAAACGACGGTGCTCCAAACGGATCCCATTAAGCGGTGTCCACTCTACTTATCTTTCTCATAAACTAGCCGTTAAAAGTAATGAATGTTTTTAAAGTGTGTGTATATATATATATATATATATATATATATATATATATATATATATATATATATATATATATATATATATTTATGATTGAATTTTTTCTCTCGTTTGGTGAAACTGTTCTCGCTTGCTCTCACGTTTTCGAGAAATATTTGGCACGCAAATGTTCCATTGGAAGTTTTTACTTCTAAAAATGGAATTTAAACTCCATAAGTTTCAGCATACTTTACATTTTTAAAGTGCGTTTGTAATTGAACTTCTTTGGTGGTGGGGGGTTACTTTCCTAAACCCAAAAATAGGACCTCTCGTTGCCCATCATGTTGAAATGTTTGGTGCCAAAATATGGAACAGGTTTTGAGAAATCTAATGTTATAGTACAACGAAACGGGAGAGACATGAAGGGGGACGAAAGCGAGGATGCTGACCTTTGGAAACCGGAGTTCGTGGGTTCGGATCCCACTATATAGTATGGATGTTCGTAGCCGTTCGAAATCGGCTTTAAGCAGTAGGTTCCGGTCTGATGAGCCCTCGTGTTCCAAAGAGTAGACCGTAGCATTCCATAACCAAACCAAGCCTCCAAAAATGCTTCAAGTCCGTTTCGTTTAAAGAAAATGGACCACGTGGGCCATCTGCCGAGCTGTGCACGGACAGCGGCGGGCTTAGAACAGGGAAGTGGAGTTGGTGCAAATTGTATTCTACAAAGTAAGACCAGATGGAACTCGTCAGGGACGGAAGAATTTGTGAAGATATTGTGTCTAAAATTTCAAGGAGAGCCTATTTTATTTTATTTCAGTTTTTCAACTCCTCTTCTTAGCCCACTCTCCTGTTTCTAATCATGGATCTTGTTGGTGCTTCAACCACATTTGGCGAAATTGGCGTGCTTGCAGCGTGGCGTTTGAAATCTGGCGAGGGGATCGTAACTCAACAAATTGATACATAAACAAAAACAACATTTTGAGGAATAATTTTACAAAAATTGAATATTTAAAATCTAATTGAATTAACAAAGAAAACACAAAGGAAACACATAACATTCATACTAAATAGACTGAAACATTCACTTAATCACAAATTAAATAAACTGAGTGTGATTTTCATCACAAATTTGTGATTTAGTGTAAATTGTAAAATTAATTTAAAATAAGAGGATGGTAGGCGGGATCTCAACCAGCAAAAAACGCTTTGACTTAAAAGAAACTGTATTTTGAGTGGAGGTTGAAGAGGAGTTGTAAAATTGAAAATTTTTTTTCAAATCTCTTATTATATGTATATATTATAATATACATATAAAAAATTAGAACAGTTTCTTTTTTTTTTTAAAAAAATTCTTTTCTCGTGGTTATACTTCTGTTTAAAAAATTAGAATTAAAGAAACACCACGTATAGTTTATATCTTTTTAGTGTTCATTTTACTCATTTTGCAGTGACAACGTGACTCATTCTAGGCTATGAATATGTTCATTATATCATTCTATTTCCTATTCCGATATTTTAAAATCGCGTTATATAGACGATACTCTAAAGGAAGAAAACCCGTAATGTTATTGAAGTATCATCCCCCTCCCCGAAAAAAAAAAAAAAAAAAAAAAAGTGTTTTCCTCAGAATCTAATTTCTGGTAAGGTTGAAAACGTGTCGTCCATTTTGTGCTCGTCGAGGGATTCCCCGTGGGGTGGGGAGAAACTGGTCGGACGAGATTGCGCGAGACGCTTCGGTCGGAGGCCTGCCCGCCGTTGTCCGGTTTGGGCAAAAAACCGGCGGCCCCAGATATTCGAAAGGAGTTTGTTTACATAACGAACCACGGCTTGCGTTTCGTTTCGCTTCCAATACCATTTTCGTTACTTTATCAAATTAGGATGGAATAATATGTGGAAACAGCAATGATAGAAATCCTCCTACCTGTCCATTAAAAAGGAATTATTTTCTAGTAGCAGTTCTCGAATAATAATAGGACTCGTCAGGGACGGAAGAATTTGTGAAGATATTGTGTCTAAAATTTCAAGGAGAGCCTATTTTATTTTATTTCAGTTTTTCAACTCCTCTTCTTAGCCCACTCTCCTGTTTCTAATCATGGATCTTGTTGGTGCTTCAACCACATTTGGCGAAATTGGCGTGCTTGCAGCTTGCAGCGTGGCGTTTGAAATCTGGCGAGGGGATCGTAACTCAACAAATTGATACATAAACAAAAACAACATTTTGAGGAAAAATTTTACAAAAATTGAATATTTAAAATCTAATTGAATTAACAAAGAAAACACATAACATTCATACTAAATAGACTGAAACATTCACTTAATCACAAATTAAATAAACTGAGTGTGATTTTCATCACAAATTTGTGATTTAGTGTAAATTGTAAAATTAATTTAAAATAAGAGGATGGTAGGCGGGATCTCATCCAGCAAAAAACTCTTTGACTTAAAAGAAACTGTATTTTGAGTGGAGGTTGAAGAGGAGTTGTAAAATTGAAAATTTTTTTTCAAATCTCTTATTATATGTATATATTATAATATACATATAAAAAATTAGAACAGTTTCTTTTTTTTTTTAAAAAAAAATATTCTTTTCTCGTGGTTATACTTCTGTTTAAAAAATTAGAATTAAAGAAACACCACGTATAGTTTATATCTTTTTAGTGTTCATTTTACTCATTTTGCAGTGACAACGTGACTCATTCTAGGCTATAAATATGTTCATTATATCATTCTATTTCCTATTCCGATATTTTAAAATCGCGTTATATAGACGATACTCTAAAGGAAGAAAACCCGTAATGTTATTGAAGTATCATCCCCCTCCCCGGAAAAAAAAAAAAAGTGTTTTCCTCAGAATCTAATTTCTGGTAAGGTTGAAAACATGTCGTCCATTTTGTGCTCGTCGAGGGATTCCCCGTGGGGTGGGGAGAAACTGGTCGGACGAGATTGCGCGAGACGCTTCGGTCGGAGGCCTGCCCGCCGTTGTCCGGTTTGGGCAAAAAACCGGCGGCTCCAGATATTCGAAAGGAGTTTGTTTACATAACGAACCACGGCTTGCGTTTCGTTTCGCTTCCAATACCATTTTCGTTACCTCATCAAATTAGGATGGAATAAACAGCAATGATAGAAATCCTCCAACCTGTCCATTAAAAAGGAATTATTTTCTAGTAGCAGCAGCAGTTCTCGAATAATAATAGGATCGCCTCATTCGTCGGAATTGTGTTTTTGGACTCGATTGAGGAACTTGTGTTGCCCATCGCTGCCAAATAAAAAGTATTTATCTTTTAAATAATTTATGAACGCATTTTTTTTCCCATCTGCTTCCAATGTAAGCCTCGACAAGGCGATAGTGATCCGGAGATTTCTAACAGTATCCAGAAAAAGGACAACGATCCGAAAATAAAACCCCTCCACAGTGCAAGCCATGGAGGGGGTACGATTTAATCGTGGTACTACTCTGTTCCATTTCTACATATTTATGTAATAGATAAATCCTATGAATTTTAATTTATTGAGATATGTTATGTTATGATGAGTGATCAACATGGACAAAAAATGCTATTTTGAAAAAAGTCAGAAAAAATGTTTTATGCAAGAATTTCAAAATATGTATCTTGAGATATATATGTTAAGGTCGTGGTGCAGAGTGAAGGCGAATGGAACACACTCTTCTTCATAATAATAATAAGTTTTATTTACTCATCGTTTTTACGGAGAGCAACTTGCGCCATTTTCAATGTTCGTGGCGGAGCTATGCGTGAAGGTGTTGACCGCTCCATGTCCAAGCGCCAAATTCCAACTTATCTGTTTGCAAGCTCATCAAATGTATATATATATATATATGTATATATATGTATGTGTATATATATATATATATATGTATATATATATATGTATATATATATATATATATTTATATATATATAGATAATATGTATATATATATATGTATACATATATGTATATATGTATGTATATATATGTATATATATATATACATACATATATATGTAATATATATGTACATATATATATATATATATATATATATATATATATATATATATATATATATATATATATATATATAGATATATATATGTATATATATATGTATATATATATATATACATATATATATATATATATACATACATATATATATATATGTTTGTATATACATATATATATATATATATAGATAGATAGATAGATATACATATATATGTATTATATATGTATGTATATATATATATATGTATGTATATATATGTATGTATATATATATATATATGTATATATGTGTATATATATATATATATATATACATATATATATATATATATATATATATATATATATATATATATATATATATATATATATATATATATATATATATATAACCATCAGATTTATGAGCCTTAATCCCTCTAGTTTGAAATTCAATATGTTTTTTTTTCTTTCTTTCTAAGTGCTCTTTAGTATTTTTTTTTTTTTTTTTAAGTTTCTGGGTGAAGTGGAAGTTAGCATCATATATTTTACTATGATTTAAGTGGTTATACCACTTCAAAGTTATATGCACAGGATCAGAAATGAACTCTGTAGTTAAAACTGATAAAGCAGGGTTTTAAAACCATTATTAAATTGGATGGAGTCATCATAGTCTGATGAGCTCTAGCTAGCTAATTAACTGTAATTGAAATATATTCACGACTGTTTTTAGATTGACCGGCTTTGATAAATTTATTGCCGTAAAACTTTATTTGGTTCGTTCTGAATACAGAATTAGGCATTTTAAAATATTAAAATAAAACTTTTCATTTGAATTAGGTATAAAAATAAGAGCAATGTAACTGTAAAATCTCAGCCGAAGAAAATTTTACAATGTATCCCTAAATTCATTGCGATATTCAGATGCTAAATTGAAGAAAATGCTGTTACCAGATTCTGTATAAAACAATAATACCTTTAAGCATGAATTATTTGGTCCAAGTTAAATAACATTTTAATTATATCAGAAGATTTTGTTGAAATTGTTAAGAGAAAAAAAGTTTTCACTTTTATTACACATGTTACAATTATATATATATATATATATATATATATATATATATATATATATATATATGTATGTATTATGTATGTATGTTTCCCGACTGTGTGTGGGCTGAAGAAGTGAAATGATTGAAAAACTTATTGAGTTACAAAACGAGACAACAGGGGCCGAACAAATAATTTTTCAATTTTTAAAGAACGCAAAATCTACGACAATTGAATAAGTAATCCTTCCATTATTATTTACATTGTTTATCAAATTAGTACAAAATGCTCATATATATATATATATATATATATATATATATATATATATATATATCAATGGAGTGCTATACAATATAATTTGAGTTTCTTTAACACTAGATTTACGGAGCCAATTTGATTCATTAAAAATTGGATCACTATATATTTTTATAACTTTAATATAACTTTTCAAAAACATACGTTGGTTATTAGTGAAGTAATCAAATAGATGTCTACTTTCATTCCTCTTCCCCGCAGACTCCTTCCTTTCGCAATATCGAATGGGGTAGACCTATTTTCACGGTCGTGAGCCAATTTCACTCATAGAATGGTTTAACAGTGAATCGCATAAGAGGAAATTGATGGGTCCTATCAGGCCTGGGATATTTTCCAATGGGCCGAAGAGCTAAGAAGTCAATAGGGAGAAGAAGTCGAGAACACTTCCATTCGAACGACATGCTACTGACGCACGGAAGAATGCTCCAGTTCGACCATCGTGCCAAAGAAACAGACGTAGAAACCGTTGGAATAGAAATGTGGGCCGAAAATGGGTTTCGTAAACAGATTTTATAGGTAAAAAATGTTTTCCGTGAATTCTTTTGATCATAAACATTTCATTTAAACGAATTCGGAAGTTTTTTCTTTTCGAAAAACTTCCATTTTCTTGTATGAGTTCAATGGGATCACTTCAGGTATGTGATCCACATCCGTAAATCGAGTGTTGAGTAGTTTTTAGGCGATTTTGAGGCCAATGTGTCGAAAATCATTTTCTGAAATTCCGATAAGCCATTTTCCTGGTGTGTGCGTGAGGTAGGGTGCTGCTGGTAAGCCCTAGTCGATCGCAGACGCCGATGCCGAGCGAAGAGGGGCGTGAAGAATAGCTCTCGGTCTGGCCCCGTTCCGGAGGGAATCCATTCGACGCGAGTCACGTGCTCGGTCGCGTCGACGTCACCCGGTCACGTGACGCCGATCCTGTTTCTACCTCGCACGTTTTCGCTTTCGCTTTTATTGCCACCGGTGTGGGTAACGCGCGTTCGATTCGCCGTCCCCCCTCCCCTCCCCCGTTTTGTTTGGATTCTCCGTCTGCCGTTGCCACGCCGCTTTTCGGAATAATAATCGTCCCGCGGCGCCGGAAGTGGACCACTTCCATTTCGTCAGACCCCGGGGATATAGGACGGAGGCCACTCAATGATATTTTCTTAATTTTTCCTATCCGATAACAATTTGTACTCTCACACACGGATCTACATATATATGTAATATATATATATATATATATATATATATATATATATATATATATATATATATATATATATATATATATATGTAAGGTTCACTTTGTATATCTTTGTATATGTTGACTTGTGAAAACGAATGTTGGCAACATATGTATGGTTGTCTATGTAACCTACGCAGCTGCTTTACCAACAATATTAAATCTTTATGTTTCTAATTAAGAACTCTCTCGTAACATCTAAATTTCAAGTGGCTGATTATAAATCAACCTTATATATATATACAGTGAAACTTCTTCGAGCGGTCACCTGTATCAAAATAACCTGTATCAGCGGCCACCCGACCCCCTCTAAACGGCCACCGAGTGGGATTGCCCTTTTCATTTTTCGGGAAGTTCTACTCTATCCATGGTTTAATTTTGAGCGAAAAAACTCAAGGTCAGGTTTATGGTCTGATATAAGACAAAGGAATAACTGGAGAAGTCCATTCCCCTTTTCTAAGAAAGATTAAATCTGTTATCGCTTTTTTATTCTCCCCACACCCTTCAGATTGGGAATCCATCTATTGCACCATCCATAGAAACTGGGGGAGGAACTGGACAATCGAGCGTTGAAGGAGTACTAAGGCCTTTGTTTGGAATTCCAATCGGTAAAGTTAAGGAAAAATGGCACCCCTGTCGGCAAAAATGTCATCGACGCCAGTTTCATTTCATGAGTTGGTCAGTGATCTGAGTTGCAACGATGTCGAAATGCCTTTTTCTAAATCTCAAGGAAAGTATAGAAGTACTGCGCGAATATGAGAATGGCAAATCGGCAAAAAAGTTGAATTATTTATCTGCGGAAGAACGGAAATCGACAAAGTCATTAAAGAAAAGAATTTGATTATGAAGGAGTACGAAGACTACAGAACAAACAGAAACAAATTGTAGCCTTTAAAAAAGAAAAATGTAAGAAGCATGAAATAAAGTACTATTTTCTCTTTAGACAAGTTATAAATTTCATTTACGTAAGGAATATATGTCAGATTTGTGTATAATACGCATTATAGTAATTACCTTATAATAGTAAATAATACCCTTCAGAGCGGCCAAATATTCTCGTTAAAGAGGGATGGCAGCTCAAATAGGTTTCAGTGTGTATATATATATATATATATATATATATATATATATATATAATATATATATATATATATATATATATATATATAGATAGATAGATAGATAGATAGATAGTTTTAGCGAACCTGGAGAGATGAAATATTTTACGTCGTTGTATGCGACTGCAGTAGAAATCAATAATAGGGATCGAACTTTGTAAAAGTTCTTTAGTATTTGCTTGCTTTGGAGCGATCCCATCTTTCTAACGAAGATTCGAACGAACCCACACGTTTAGCCTAACAGACGAATTTATGGAAGCTTTACAAGATCGAGAAGTTGCCTACAACAGCTTTTATACATGTCGTGCTTTGACCATTCGTCCACTGAGCTCGTAGGAAAAGGTTCTTTTTTCGTATTTTAGGTTTGACGTTTACAAATGGAAGGACCTGCATTTTTAATAATTTCATAAGAAAAGAAGCTCAGTGGCGTCCCTCCATTTTTTTTCTTGCATTCGATCCGAAAAATGTGACCTTTTTTATTGTCCGTTTACATTTGTTAGCTGGAAAATGTTGTCAAAAGTAATATTTCTAATTATTTTAACAACTTTATTACAGGAAATTCCCTGGAATTTACCCTTTTCTCTCTGACAGGGAGTTTACGTTTCCAGTCGTGCCTATAAAAAATACAAATATTTTCCATTACAATGACTAAACCGTTAATTTCGAATTCTAATACTGCTTAACCTGTTCAGATTTCATGCGATAAAACTTGAACTTTACAGTCCGTGTCTTTTTTCTTGCGACAGCACTGGTTGGCGGGTTTTATTTTTTTGTTGGAACTGCCCTCTGCCGGAGTAATGCGAAATTTGCGAAGGGATGGTCACTTTTTCCGAATCTTTTTCAAAAGGGTCATTATTTTTCACTCTTTTTATTTTTGTCTTTAAAGGAAGACTTGCGTGGGTTGTGTACTAGTCTTTCCACGACCGCAATGCCGTTTCCGTCTTTGCTCTGTATACTACTATATTATACATTTATTGTTCAATTTCTTAAACTTCATGAATTTTGTATTTTTCTTATGTGTGCGCGCATTTACGTATATATATATATATATATATATATATATATATATATATATATATATATATATATATATATATATATATATATATATAATGTCGTTTGTACGCATATTTTAGGGGGTGGATAGATATATTAATCAGTGGCGTGCGGTAGGTTTTCATGCAGGGTGTGCAGAGAAATGGATTTTCCAGTAAATCTTAGATTCCAATCAATTAATCTGAGACATCTGAGTTCTCCATTCTGAAATGGATTATTTATTATGAATATAAATTTAAAGATTACAATAAATAAAATATTTACCTACGAGTAGTCGAGTTACAACTATAAAAACAGCTAAACTTAGGAGAATTCTACTAGCACTGAAGCTAAAATCATGTCTTTTGTTGTATGTCGTCTTATCGGAGTCGAAAAAGCAACGCTTCGGGCTTCCACGAAAACGAATGTTCAGCAAACGTAGCACCCCATGGCGACTACCGCTGCGATGCCTCATCCGGATGCTCATGGGTGCCGACAAACCGAACGTCTATTCCACGTGCAGAGGATTTCGCTGCACGCTGGCACAGTAGAGCGAACTGTTTCTCAGTGGATTAAATTATATTTATTAATTGTTTTTAACATTTGGAAATCGTATATTCTGCGAAAAACATCTTGTCAATTTTTAAAAACAAAACCAGGGATATGGTGTTACATAATATAACTTATATACTGTCTGTAAGACACAATGAATGGTAAAATTGGGAATGTTCCGTTAAAATCCGTTTCTTTAAAACAAAGCAACATTGTTTTTCAGCTAATTATTTCAAATAAATAGAATACATCACCGAAATTACTTTACCACACTAAAACATTTCACTTTATATTGGTGAAATACTTCTTTTATATTTCCATAAAAACAAAATCTTACAATATATAAATTTAAACATTAACCGTCTGCAAAATCTTATGGCCAGTTAATCAGTTGAAAAAAAAACGCTTTAGTCCCCGCTCTAATACAACGCTTAATAAACCGTACCTTCGGATGATTCTGAATGCCGAGTGTAGGAAAAATAGCTGCACTTGCCTCAGTGCCATAGTATGCTGCTCTTCTCCAGTAGCCCATACATATAAAGCGGGATTTTCAATTTAGTGCGCAGTGCGTACACATCAGAACTTCCTATGTTCGTTTGCTTTTGAACGCGCTACGTGGTGCAGCATCTAGTACCGCACGCACTGCAGGAATACAAGCAAGCAAATCAACATAATATTTGAATATATTATAAATAATATTTATTATATACCATATAAAGATAGGTAGACATAGGTGCAGAAAACTGTTGTCCCTCATAATTTTGCCAGGGTGTACAGTGCACACCCTGCACATATGGACCGCACGCCACTGATATTAATATATCTAAAATAAATCATATATATATTAATATATGTCATATATTTTAAATATATTTAAATACTATAAATATAAAAAATATGTATATGTTTGAAATGAGGCTTTTGCCCTCATCTCAGTGGAGTTCCGGGCTCTTACGGTTGCCCTGCAGTCGTGGAACCTTGACGAGAATGGCAACGAAATAAACACACTCGAAAATCAAACTATCGTAGTTTATTCGTCTTGCCCACTCGACTGTCGAACGCATAAACTTTGTCGAAACTTTACCGAAAACTGTTACCATTACGAAAATAAATACTATACAACTACTTATATAGTTTCAGGTGCCAGCCAATGAGCGATCACTACATGTCGAGCGGATGACGTCACTTTTGCGTCAGAACTTTATTTTCAGATAAGCAACCGGAAGGATTTTGCGAGGGAACATTCGAGAACATTCCCTAGGGTTACTAGAAAGGAATGGCCGGAAAAACAGTATCTTAAACCGAAAGTGATAAAAATATTACACATACACTCACACATGTATATATATATATATAAATTATTTCACTTTAATATTTCCTTCAAAACCTCCTCTCTCCCATTCTTATTCCTTAAAATGTTTTTCCGATCCTCTCAATGTCTTTATCAACGGAGTGTCTTCGACTTAAAATTCTTTCCAAAGCTTTCTATCCTAAAGGTGTCATTTTTCTGTCTATTCGGCATGTTTTCCAGCTGTCGCCGGCCAATGGCTCCGCGTTTTTCCTGTTCTTCCACTTAAATTCGCCGAGTAAGTGGGAAAATTCTTTCTGTCTTCGCTCGAGCAGAGTGATTTTTGTGTCTTTCTCTTGTCTGTCGTTGACTCGTAAAGATGTTCGTTTTAGCAGCTCTAAAATAAAGTTTTAATGAGACTTGTGCCGGTCTCTTCAATGTTGGGCGACTGCATTTTTATGACTGATTGCTGTTTACCTTTCTCCTTGACCAACAGTTTTATAATTTAAGGATTATATATATATATATATATATATATATATATATATATATATATATATGTGTGTGTGTGTGTGTGTGTGTGTGTGTGTGTGTCTGTGTGTAATATAATATATCTAAAAGATTTGTGATTGGCTAAAATGTGTAAAGCAAGTTTAAAACGACCGAGAAAGAGAAATGAAAAAGCGGTGAAAGTGTTCTGCTTATATAAATGAATGAATTTTCAAAGATGTCTTGCAGCTACCTCAAACCGAAATGTTCTTTAAACTATCGACCCCCTGTAGAAGAGCTTTAGATAGATTCGAAATACCTCAAGTACATCAGAAAAATCCGAGCGATCGATTTTCTATTCTGCAGAGGGAATGATTTTAAAATGATTCGTTCGAAAGTTCAAAATGGAAATCACTCAAGAAGATTTTGTGGGACGGCCAAGTGTTTGTAACTAGTTAATATGAATTATACAAATCAGTTGCTAGAGGAACCACACATATAGGAACCGCACACCAATTAAAAGAATCCCAGTAGCGTCGGGCTCTCCCGAGACGCAAGTCCGGGGTTCGATCCTCTTGTTTGGCACGACGAACTTGACAAAGGACCAGCATGCTCGGGGTTCACCCCCTAACCCAGGGGGGATTCCGACGGTTTTCAGTATTCTTTCCGAATTAGGAAACATTAGCTTCCGCGCTGAAAATTTTCACCGTAGCAGTTTGAATTCAAAGAAGCCAAAATTTTTATAAAATAAAGGAAAAGCTTCCATTCGTTATCGCTTGTGTTTCGGGTGCAGAGCGATTATTCCAGTACAGCAGGGTTTCTTAACCTGTGGTTCATGGACCCCTTGGGGATCCGTGGGTCCTATTTGGGGGGGGGGGGTCCGCCGACTGCTCCTAATTTTTAAAATGTTGGCATCAATATTTTAAAAAAAACACTTTTTTTTGTCATGGGCAACCTCTGTAAGCCGTCTGTCTGCCATTTCCCAATAGAAAATCTAGAATTTTTTTACAAAGAAGAAGCCTATTTTTCGAAATCTGGAACATTAACCAAACTTGGATTTGGTATTCCACAAAAACCTTAGGTTGAGGCACTTTCAGAGTTGCATATCGTATTTCCAAAAGTAAGAAACCGCATTCTATTGTAGAGACATTAATGAAGCCATGTGCGCTGGAAATGGTTGAATTAAATATTAAAATAATTAAATAATAAAACAGAATTTTTTTTTTTTTGTAATAAATGATGTTTAAGCAATTTTTTTTTATTTCACAGAGGGGTCCGTGATATATTTAAAATTTTTAAAGTGGTCCATTGTGCCAAAAAGGTTAAGAAACGCTGCAGTACAGTGATCGCGAGAAAAGAGGATTGTCAGCTTCGATCTCCGAACATTCGTGGATGGAATGACGATTCTGGTGGGGTCCTGTTTCACTTCTGTGTCTGGTTACGGCTTAATGTTTCCTTTCAGCAGTCACTGATTTCATTTCCTGACCATTAAAATGATTTCTTGAAACTGAGTTGAAGGTTGTGGCTCCATTCGAACGATCTCTATCCCCCCCTTTTAGTGTCAGAAACGTAGATAAGCGACGGGAAAACTGAAAAGGTTTGGTTTGGTTTGGTTTGGAGCACTACGGTCTACTGTTTTGCACACGAGGGCTAATGAGACCGGGACCTACAGTTTAAAGCCGATTCCGAACGGCTACAAACATCCATGCCAGTAGCGGGATTCGAACCCGCGAACTCCGGTTCCGAAGAGCAGCGCTCTACCATTCGGCCATCGTTCGGCCGGAAAACTGAAAAGAGGTTAATGTTTCCTGCTCTCTTCTTCCAGCATTTCAGTGCTCGATACACGAGAATTAAAGGGTGGCACTCGGTTATTATTTTCTTTCTGCTTATATATTTTAGGAATATTTGAAATATTAAAAAAATGAATGAAATCTAAAAAATGGGGAGTCGGACTTTCCTAAATTGAGCCGTAGCGGAGATCCAATTTGGACGAACGCTTTGAGGTTCCGATTTCGATTTTGGGACGAGGTTTTCCCCTCCCTTTCGAATCTTTTTGGAAGTCGAATTCTTGAACGTTACCAGCACTTTGTGTCTGGCCACGGTCGAGCAGAGCCTCATTGTGCTCTTCGAACGAAAGACGCACCTGTGTACTCTTTTTGCGTATGACTGGATAATTTTTTTTGTCCATTTTCCATACCAATCGATTGTTTCTTCATCGAATCTCATTCGATATCGTGTTTTAAAAATAAATTCCGTTTCTTAAAAATATCAAAATGTCTGATACGAACCGGAACCTGAACTCCCTAGGCCGTGCCCTCTCGTGCGGAATACGTTTTCAGAATGGAAGGAGGATGGAAATAGTGTAACGTATATAGAACCTACATCAAAGTGCACAGGTGACAATCAGGCACCAAACCGGGCCCATAGGTCCGTGAGGCCCTCCAGGAGTACCCCGGCGGAGGGTTGCCCACCCCACTGCGCAGTCAACCCTTCTAAGAACCCGGAGCGCGCCCGTCGCGCCGTAGGCCCCAGCATGGGACGAACGCATTAGAGTTGCGCTAACGAGGGAGGAGACTACTAGATTCTGAGCTGACTTAGTGAGGTTGCGAGCCGAGAAAATGAATAAAAATTTTGGAAGGCGATTACGCAACCCGCAATAATCAAGAAGGTCCAGATGGCCCTTTCTCTCCAGATCTCCCCCGCGTTGCAAGAGCCCAATACATCGAACAGTTGCTTTGCAGGGCGTTCTTCCATTATTGCCGTCTCTGGTCCAGTTTTTGTCTGTATGTAATCCGTTACGAGACAGGTAACTGGACGACGCGGCAAGAGATCCTTATTAATCCGATGACAAGATTTCTTTGAGTGCCGTCCACTACTTCCCGTGAAATGGCTATTGGTATATGTGAAAGCTGGTTGTACTTTCGGCCTCTCCCACACTGTGTGGCCCATTATTGACCACTGTATTGGTGCCTTCCTCTCGTCGAGCCGATTCCACTGGGGCTTTTAAAGTTTGGAGAAAAACCGCTTCCGAAGCCGTCTTCCGCCGAGGTCATTTTATCGTCTGCCCTCGTCAACCCCCTCCACACAGTGGTAATGGCTTGCAGTGGACCCTGGTGTGGAGGGACAGTCAAGCCCTCCACGCATCTCCGGGTGGTGGGCATATCGCAAGTATTGGGCCCAGAGCCGTAACTATGGCGTGGCAAAGGTGGCACTTGACACGGGCGCATCGGTCTTAGGGGCGCCGCACCGTGAGGAAAAGGGGGGTTCCGAAACAGGATGATTTGCCCGAAGTAGAAATAAGGAAAAGGTGAAAAAGGATTTATTTTTATTTAAAAATCCAATGAGTTAAATTTTTTTTTAAATTTTCTTATTTTTAATGTTTCTAGAGACTAAATTTGTTGCAGATTCTTACAAAATATTTACCAAACAATCCTAATATGCTTGAATTTGAATCCGGGTACTCGTTTTAAATTTTGAATTTAGTAAAGTTATTAAAACAAAGTTCAAATTTATATATTCGCCCCTTTTTTATGAAAATTCAACGTCCAGATAAAGATTGTTCCGCTCAAATAAACTCTTCAGTTTATCAGCAATATAATACACCCAAAGTGTTCAAAAATATTTTAAAGTATGAATAAGATCAAAATAGAAGAAAAATTTAAAATTAATTAAGTGTTTTAATAGGGGTGCAGACCAGTCTTTT
>JAGEOH010000204.1:0-12500 GCA_032207245.1 Pardosa pseudoannulata | reverse complement strand
ACCGTATAAATGTGAATATTCTATAGGAAACCAATGAATTTGACCAAAAAATAACTTAGCAATAAATTGGGAATGAAACGAACAAACACGCTAAAACTGGAATACTCGGGAAGATTTTTGTGAGAAGAAAAAAAATATATCTTCAACTTTGGAGTGTTCCAATTCTAAAAAATAATAACCCGCATAATTTGTACTAAAATTTTTATTTTTGCCATTTTGTTTGAGTGCAAGAGGGGGGTGGGGGGATGGAAGCATTAAACCCCTAACTCCCCCCTTCCGTACGCCCCTGCCTTTGAGGATGAACTTTTGGGAAATAAGAAATAAATAAATATATATATATTATCTATATATATATGTAAATATATATATATATATATATATATAAAAGAAGGACCCCCAAACGAGGTCGCAAATACATCTGAAATAAAAATGAATGGCACAGTAGAGGGTGTGCTTTTGGACTTGCCAGAACATTTTTTTATTTCACACTCTTAATGTCTGGAATTTCTCTTAATAGAAATCTGGTATGCGTAATTCAGGGTTCCCACTGTTTTTCTAGAACAAAAATTAAGGAGTAACATTTTATAAGGACCTTGAAATACACGGTATAACGACATAAACCCTATTTCCCGAGGAAACTAATTTAATGATGATGATCCAGACAAGGAAAGTTCTATAAATGCCCTACAATATTTCAGAATTAGGTTTTTAAAAATGCCTAATAATTAATATAAGATAAATCTGTTTGACAAAAACTAATTTTAAAAAATGTACATCTAAAGCTTTTTGGGTGATCAAACTAGAAATAAATTGTGAATAAAAACATTATAAACAGTACTTTATGAGAATTTAAAAATGACTCTGATATATATATATATATATATATATATATATATATATATATATATATGTGTGTGTATGTATGTATATACTAGCTGATTATACCCGACGTTCCCTGGGAAAGAAGAAAGTTTTAGACTTTTTTATTACATTCGATGCAAGAAAAATGAAACTTCCATAAGTAACTGAAATATCTATAACACCCCCATGCTTTGCTTAGTTAAAATCTGCATGACTGTTAGCTAATAGAAAGGGCAGCCGACTTGAAACCTTTTCAGTACGCGAAAGATTATTTATTGGTCGAATAATAAATAACTAAAAAAACACTGTTTCACAAGAAAACTGATAGGAAATCAAGAGACGACGGTGGATCGCGTTGATGGATCCCATTCCAATTTAAAATGTAAGGAATTTTGAGAAAAATTAAGGAGTTTTAAGGGCCCTTAAAAATGAAAGCTAAAACGAAGGAGTTCTTAATGACTTTAAAGGACCTGTCTTTAACAAACCGTCCATAAATACTTATATTTAAACTATATATTTGTTTGTTAAAACTGTTGACGAGAAAGTTGGCACACAAATGTTCCATTTTAACTTTTTAACCAAGAAGGAAGCATAAGTTGTAAGCTTATTTTATAACTTTGTGACTGGGTGCTGAAACAAAAAATAGGACTGGCAGTAAAACATCCTTCTACTGAAATGCCGATCATGTCAGGCGGAAAAGCTGTCGACATTCGTAGAAAAATCAACTGGAGGTATCAAGTCGACCTCCCTCTAAAACGGAACATGTGTTTTTTCGAATGCGTCGAACATCTCGATGTTAAAACCGTCGACACGGAGCGAACAATAGTCGTCGACTTACCGCCTCGCGATGGTCAAGGGCATCTGTGTCAGGCGGTCGTTGCCAGGTGACGTCACGACGCGCAGGCGCACCGACGAACCTCTCCTCGCAAATCGCTCTCTCTCTCTCGTCCTGGGCATTTTACGAAAGGGCCCCATTTTAAATGCGTTTCGACGACCCTTCCATTTCCGCGACAGAACTCGTGTTCGCTCAAACTTTTAATATTATTTAGTATTAAATTAAAATTTACTTTTAATATTATGCCGTGTCGTTGTCGTCCCTTTGTATCCTAGAAACAAAACGAACGACTTCACCTTCTAAAATAAAATGAAACAAACGATCGTGATTGTAAATAGGAATAGATTAAGCAAAATCGTCGTTTTCGAATCGGGATGGATCGCTTATATGCGTCCTGTTTTTGGACAGGCCTCCTTCGCAACGATATTCCATTTTCAGCACACCCCTGTCGTGTAAGAGACGTGTGCTTTTTTCACTTGCATTTCATGGCACTCTTTCATGTCACACTTTTAGCGTTCAATAGAATTTGTTATTCCTTGCTCTGCACAGGGGTAAAAAAACAAATTATATATATGTGTGTGTGTGTGTCAGGTTAGTCGTCGACTTACCGCCTCGCGATGGTCAAGGGCATCTGTGTCAGGCGGTCGTTGCCAGGTGACGTCAAGACGCGCAGGCGCACCGACGAACCTCTCCTCGCAAATCGCTCTCTCTCTCTCGTCCTGGGCATTTTTCGAAAGGGCCCCATTTTAAATGCGTTTCGACGACCCTTCCATTTCCGCGACAGAACTCGTGTTCGCTCAAACTTTTAATATTATTTAGTATTAAATTAAAATTTACTTTTAATATTATGCCGTGTCGTTGTCGTCCCTTTGTATCCTAGAAACAAAACGAATGTAAAATAAAATGAAACAAACGATCGTGATTGTAAATACGAATAAATTAAAGCAAAATCGTCGGGATGGATCGCTTATATGCGTCCTGTTTTTGGACAGGCCTCCTTCGCAACGATATTCCATTTTTCCTCTCCATTTTCAGCACACCCCTGTCGTGTAAGAGACGTGTGCCTTTTTCACTTGCATTTCATGGCACTCTTTCATGTCACACTTTTAGCGTTCAATAGAATTTGTTATTCCTTGCTCTGCACAGGGGTCAAAAAACAAATTATATATGTGTGTGTATGTGTCAGGTCTAAAAAAGGGGGTAGTTGTAAATGACGTGATTTATAAACGATTTTAAAAAGGGAACTCTTTTATAATAATAAAATAAATGAAAAAGACCCACGCTCGCGTAAGCTTCAGGGATTATCCGGTCAGGCAAAAGCATTTAGGAAGTATTTGATGAGTTTGCAAACAGATAAGATTCAGTCAGCTCGTGGACCACGCTTAGATCCGCCACGAACGAATGAAATTATTTATTATGTGATAAATTGAATCGCCTGATCTTAACCGGGGAAAATACAGATCGAAATGCTGTCGTCAAAGACTCGCTTTGAATTTTGCTAACCCTCAATAGGGATGCCGTTCCAAGTCCAACCGCTTCATCAATTCGAGGACAGATAACTTGGGGATTATTTCTTTTTTAGGTAATCCTCTTCAAAAAAAGATCACATGTTTCAGTGTAGAATGAAATGAAAAGACAAAATCAATATTTTTTTGCTTCAGGTAGATCACCGTTTCCCAAATGTAACGAGTAGTGGCGGACTTAAAATGTTCGAATCGAATTAGCTTTTGGTTTAGCATAGGAACCACTTTTCTTAAACGATTGTTACACAATCATTTAAGAAATTATCCTTAATTAGCGCAATATCCTTTAATGCTTTTAATACTGCGGAAGTCGTAGGCCCTCTTACTCTGGACGTTGTGGTTCGGTTCGAACGTTCGTTGTGACGTCACTTTGACGTCAGCTGCATCGTTTGTTCGCACAATGACCGCGACCTGACGTCAAAATAACGTCACAACCAAAGTTCGAACCGAACCACAACGTCCAGAGTAAGGGCCGAAGAAAGAGCTTTTTCTTCCAATAACGCAGTTCGCTTTTTGGCTCGTGGAAGATCTAAAATTTATTTTATTTAATATTGGATAAGCATAAGAAAATAAGTTTTTTCATAGTTCTTTTTTGTTGTAATGAAAACTATTTATTAGTAAACGAAGTAGGATAGAAAAATATAAACACCCGCTCGCCTATATATGTAATACATCAAAATTATTTCACTTTAATATATCTTTAAAAACATTATCTCTCCCATTCTAATTCCTTAAAATCTCTTCGCAGTCTCAAAATGTCTCCATCAAAGGTGTGTCCTCGACATGGAATTATTGCAACCCCTTTCCCAAAGCTTTCTCTGTATTCGATGTCCGCTTTGTGTCCATTCGACCCGTCTCGATAAAATAGTTCACTGCTACCACGATCTCAGTTCGCCGACTCGGTTTCTTGTCCCTTGGGAAAATTCTATCTGTCCTCGCTCTGGGGGTACACACCTCTGTGACAGCAAAACGTTTTTCGTCTCCATTCTCTTGTCTTCGAAGCAGCTCCTCCATAAAGCATTAATTTGTTCTCCAAAGGGTGCTTCTCTTCGATGTGGCCCCGTTATTCGTTAGTCTAGTTGCGTAGGCTTCTCGTTGCCCGGGCAAGTAAAAACAACAGATGTCACAATAAATATATTTATTGTGACTGGCAGTTATCATTCCGCTATATTACACACACACACACACACATATATATATATATAATATATGTATATGTATTTATATATATGTGTGTATATATATATGTGTATATATATGTATATATATATATATACACAATAAATACACACACTTGTTACAGTGAGTATATAATTTCGGTCAGTTGTTTATCTGTTATTGTGCCGAACGATGTCCGATGGGTCGCCGATTTTCAGTACCGGAGTTCGCAGGGTCGAATCCCACCGTGCCAGGAATGCTCGTTACGCAATAGGATCCGGTTTCTTGTTGCTAAAAAGTAGACCGTAGCGCTCCAAACCAAACCATTTCCATTGCTGTTTGAATGTTCCCTAATCAATTCCGTTTCCCATGAAACTGTTGGTAGACGTCACAGTTCAATCGATCGAATGTTCAGCTGGGACATGCGATGTGGATAGTGGATAACAATGGTAATGCGTATCTTATAGGCTGGTGGTCACCCCGTAAAATGTGTAATGCAAATAACAGCCGACGGGTCAGGGCGCTGCTCTTCGCATCCCACTGTGGTATGGACGTTCGTAGCCGTTCGGAATCGGCTTTAAGCAGTAGGTCCCGTTTTTGCGAAAAAAGTAGACCGTGGTGATCCAAGCCAAACGAAGCGACCAGCAATAACAAATGTGACGAAATACAACTTTTTTTCTTTGGACAGTGGTACAATTTATCAGGATGTGCGGGAGCCAAAAATGGTTGGAAAGTCGACTGATTCCTTATTACCATTCATAATGTACCAATGATTTTTAACTAAATTAAAAACTGTCTATTGTGTGACCAGTTTTGCTTCTAACAATTAAATGCATCGTTCTCAAAGTAAAATGGAAGTTTTTGTGTAAATAGATTTGTTTATCAAGTGTTCGAGGCAGTGTCCTAATGTTATTTTTGCAATGAGATATAAACAGCTGAGAAAAATGTTGCTCTTTCATTTGCACCCCTCCCCTAAATGGTGCAAGAAATGAATTGCGTGTTTGGAGAGTCATAAAGTAAATGCCTTCTTACTTCTTGCTACTCACTTCTAATGCTTATTTTTGTAAGATAGACATATTTCTAATGGATGGATTTATCGATGAATTTTATGAATGACTAGCGACCGTGCCCTTGTCATAAATTTGCTTTGCTTGAAAACT
This sequence comes from Pardosa pseudoannulata, assembly GCA_032207245.1. NCBI lineage: Eukaryota > Metazoa > Arthropoda > Arachnida > Araneae > Lycosidae > Pardosa > Pardosa pseudoannulata. The sequence goes on along the minus strand of JAGEOH010000204.1, from coordinate 6,963 downwards.
TATACTGGCGATTAGAATGCTTCTTTCCATCTTTTGACTTCAATAAATTATTTTGAGGTACTCTAAATATACAATAACAGCCAACTATGTGGAAAATCTTTTTTGTTATATTATCTATGCTAGTGTGCTAGTTATCTATCACATGCTAGTGTGGACAGGAGATGTGTTAATATCGAATATGTTCATTTGGCGGTATCGAGGATTTCTGTCCAAAGTTAGTTACTCTATGACTTATCGGGTAGATTTGTATTAAAAAAACACAAAACATACAAATGAAAACTATTCTTAATATCAATAAATAAAAATAACGAAGTATATATTTACAGGCTTGCAATTCCGTCACTTTTCTCACCTTTAGTCACTTTTTTTACAATTGATCACTTTTAGTCACTTTCTTACGTAAACAGTCACTCTTAGTCACTTTTTTCATGGTGTATCACACGAAAGTCTGTTGTTGAAAAAAGAAATTCTAAATTAATAACAAAATATTTTATTAAAAGACCAAAAATGTGATGCTTTAATCTTATTTTTCTTATTAAAATGTAATTAGTCATATGGGTTCCATAATTTAGTGATTTTAAAAAGTCGTAAAGAAGTTCCTGCAATGTACAGTTAATACATTAAATTAGTAACTTACGTCAAAGCACACATTTCTCTTTTTCTTTTTCTTCACAATTTTTGTTTAGATACTCTAATTTAGCTATGTGCATATTTCAAAACATCACTAATATATGCAGAAAATTGTGATTAAAAAATTAATGTATGTATTCGAATCTGATTTATAGATTTTCTTGAATAAAAAGCAATTATTGTATTAAACAAAATTTTTAACTTTTTTTTGCATTTGACGCTAAAATTATGTCTTGCATGAATCATTGGATTTAAAGTTAAAATAAATTGAAAAATCTTAATAATAGCATCCGTAATCAAGAGGAGAAAAAAAATAGTTTTTTTTCTTTTTCAATGTTTAGTCACTTTTTAGTCACTTATTCTGTATTATTTGTCACTTTTCTCACCTTTTTGAAAGTACCTCAGCAGTTGCAAGCCTGTATTTACGTGCTAGAGATTAAATCTGCATCGAATTTGTGTTTTATATTAAATTTGCTCAAATTTTTTTTATGGTAAAATATAAGTTTAACCCTAAATTACATTACTGTATTACTACTGTACGTTGATTAACAACGTTAATATACATTGCCATATTACGTGGTAGAATAGAAAGCAGAGGTTTTGACAGCAACAGTGCTCATTTTGGTGGTATTCATAAATGTTGTACAAAATTTAAGGAAATTTAGGGCAAACCCCGTGGTTTTGTATGAAACAGAAACACACGTTCATATCGACAACCCTATGAAGATGAAGATAACTATATTAAAGTGATAGGTTTTTATTTGTCCACGAGAGTCACTGAAATTTGTACCTTTTGTTGTTAGAATATTGTTGATAAACATTTCATTGTGACGTAAAAATGAACCACGAATTCAATTTAAAATAAGTTCTAATATGAAAATGCTATAATTTGCGTCACATAGAAATGAAAGGGAATCACTATATATCTCAATTTCCAGATCAAATCGAATGGATACTACGCAGAAGATGTTTAAATAATATAAAATAAGAAATGAATAAATCAGATGTTTAAAGGAATGACGTCATAATGATAGAAAAATATCGTTTTCACCTATTTATTATGTGATAAATTGAAAATTTGAATCTCTTGTTTTTAACCGAGGAAAACGGCGTTTAAAACAATGACATGGGATGACGTCACATTGCTAGAAATATTGCTTCTTTCACTTTGTTATGATGCGATAAATTAAAAAGTTATCGTTTGCGCTTAACCGAGGAAAATAATGATTGGAATAACGACACGAAACGTTCGAAAAAGGGAGAAGGAATGGATTTCGAACGTTAAAAATTTTCAAAAACCTTCCTAGGGATGTACCTAATAATTTCCCAAATTTTCACGGCAGTTGGATGTGTGGTTTTTGAATCTATCGAGTACAGACAGACAGACACAAATTCATTTATATATATATATATATATATATATATATATATATATATATATATATATATGCAATTATATTTTAAACTTTAGTCAAAAGTAGCAATCATATCTCAACATTTCACAGTTTCCATTTCTAAAATGAAAACCAATTTCTTCCCTGCATACCATAAGACTATTTTTTCCCTAACGTAGTTGAGTTTTAGGTAACAAAACCAATAACCATATGTTAGTTTTCATTTAACAAATGGCAACTGCGAAATAAAAACAAATTTGATATAATTTGGCGAGTTTTTAATTACTGAAGACAAAAATCTCGCCTAGTGGATAAAATAGAAAAAAAAGATGTTTAGCGTTTAGAAGATGCAAAAATATTATTACATATATATTTTCATAAATATATATATCCTTTCATTGAATTTTAATAGCACAGATATATTTTTATGTTATTCGGAAAACCAAAATATCAAGTGATAATAATGCCAACCTTGAATAACTCTTTAATTTTTGACGCCAACTCAACAATGGAAATGCGCGTGACGTTAAATTAAAGTGACATTTTCGTCGGTTTTTCTTTAATATCTTTGGAATATCTTCTGCGTCCAACGGTTCGCGAGAAGATAGACGCACATAGGTACAAACATGCAAACATAGATTGTTTGTCAGATTTAAATATATAGGATTTTAAAGTAAAATTCATTGCCACAAAGTTTTACTCATTTTCGAGTCTGTGACCAAGACCTACTGCTTAAAAGGGATTCCGAAGGGCTATGTACATCCATGTCATCAGTAGGTCACTAGAAGGGCACACGTCAGAAATACAATGTATAGTTACTAACTTGTAAAATCATCGCATGCAAAATGAATTATTTAAAAAAAAAAGTAAAAATGAACAAATGACATTCGAAATAAATGAAAGCAGTAAATTCAGTGACCAGAAAATGGATGAACTTCACTCTTCGCTATTTGTTGATCGAAAGTAAATTTTACAGTAATTATTGAAATATCCACAGTTCCATAGAGAATGTGCGCATGACGTCAGATTCAGCAAAAATGGCAGCTCAACTTTCTCGTTGGCAAAAACATTGGGATTTCCTACGGATCGTGCTTCTTATTGAGAGCTTTAAACTATCTGAAAATGACAACAATCTGTTGTACGCATGGCTGTATTAAGCGTTTCAAAAAAGGCGAAAATATTGAATTTTACTGCTTTCCTAAAGATCCTACATTGCGAATGTTTTGAAAAGGCAAGACTGGACTCGAGGTTCTTCGAGAATTCGAAGCAAACATTTTTAGAATGCTAATAAAACGTTAACCTTGCCGCAATGTGATAGATTATGTAAAATTATTATGGTCTAAGAATTTTTTTTATTATTACTAAGTTGTTGTTTCTTTTCATATTTCTAATGTATTTTCTATGATTTTGTGAGAAGTACTGTACTTAGAAATTTAATTATTTTTTGTCCTTAAATTAATCAGGTTTTGCAGATTTTTATTAGATTCTTATTTATGTAATAGTTTATTGCCTCTTAACATAATCAAAGTAGTTATGCTTTGATACTTAATAGTACTGTGTAAAGTGTTTAATTTAATATATATATATATATATATATATATATATATATATATATATATATATACACATTTTTGTAAGTGCTAAAAAACTCTTTTGCATTACTTAGTCAGTTTCTGAAGTTTCATTCCCCTCCCCTTAAATGAAATTTAGTTTTATTGTACACGTGATTCCTATCGAAGATCATAAGGTACAATGAAAGCAAGTCATGTTTTGCCAACGAAAAGTTGAGTTGTAGTCAGCACTCGTATTTGTTTACAAACATGCACTTTCTCTATACACACAATAAAGGGATTCAGGTCAATGTAACGGGGATGCTAAAGGAATCAAGGAAAGTCTATCTAGGAATCTACCAAGGAAAAAATTTCGTTGGTTAACGAAAATCGAACGGTTTTCAGAAATATATAAAAATAAATTAGATACATATCTAGCAATTTCTAACCTTGCACTTACACAAATATATTTTTAAATTGAGTCTGGAATAAATAGATTGCATTTACTTGGGAATAGCTATAGAAATTTAGAAACATTTTGGAAAACAAAATGACAAATGAATTTGTTCAATTAGTTGCATATTTATTGCTTTAAAACATGAATTGAGCAAATATTAAAATGTGATTTTTATGCGAACAGAACAGGGTGGTAACATAATCATTTTGACTTTTGGATGAAATTCAAATGATCACTAATCATTATCATTCATTGAACATGCAAGAAACAGACAAAAACAAAATTAGACGTTTGTTTATTAACAATATTATCGTCAAACAATTCCACTCAGAAGCAAATAAATTATTTTCTACTTTCAACAATTAATAATGGATTATAATTAGTAATATAATGACACCTAACTAATTCCAATAAATTATTTTATGCTCTTCCTCACGAATAGACGACACTGGATTCCCACGTGACCTGCTGTATGACGTACAGTTCGAGGAAAGCGCATGCGCATATGGCAGATTACATGAACAGTTTTAAACTTGAAAATGCAATAAATCTATAGAGAAAGTGCATGTTTGTAAACAAGTACGAGTGCTAACTACAACGCATGGCTCGTTTTCGTTGTAGCTTCGATATGGATAACGTATACAATAAAAACTACATTTTATTTAAGGGAAACGTCAGAAACTGGACAAGTCATTCAAAATAGATTTTTTAGCACTTACAAAATTATATATTTTATTAAAAAATTAAACACTTTACACAGTACTGTCTAGTATCTTAATCAAAGTACAACTACTTTGATTGCGTTAACAGGAACTATTACATAAATAAGAATCTAATAAAAATGTGCAAAACCTGATCATTTTAAGGACAACAAATAATTTCGTTTATAGGAAGAAAATACATTAGAAATATGGAAAAAAAAATAATAATAAAAACACTTAGCAATAATGAAAAATTTTTAGAGAATAATAATTTTATGTAATCTATTACATTACAGTAAGGTTAACGTTTTATGACCGTTCTGAAAATGTTTGCCGGAAATTCTCGAAAAAGAACCTCGAGTCCAGTCCTGCCTTTTCAAAGCTTTTATCCGAAGCATTCGCAATGTAGGATCTTTAGGAAAGCCATAAAATCCAATATTTTCACCTTTTTTTGAAACGCTTAGTGCAACCATACGTACAACAGCTTGTTACCGTTTTCAAATAATTGACAAAATTAAAACACCAATCACAAGCACGATCCGTAGGAAAATCAAATGTTTGCCAACGAGAAAGTGGAGCTGCCGTTTTTGCTGTACCTGACGTCATACGCACATTCTCTATTCGGAAAACGTGTTTTTTATTGTGTTTTAAAAAAATGGCTTCTTAATACCAAAGCCAACTTATTTTCTTTAGTATGTTACAAATATCGTACATTTTTTATTACAAAATAGGCTTCGAATCGGGGGAAAATATTCGGTTCGATTTATCTTCAGTCGTTTTGTTACTTATCAGTGTTTTTTCTAATTAAACGTCAACCCTGTCATTATCGTTCCCTAGTGCTTTTTTGTTTCAGTTTCGTACTTGTAGATGGCAGGCTTTGAATGTTCGGTTGTCGAATTCGATTTTGATAATGCCAATGCTCACCGCTCGTATCATTCGTTGTATCGATCTTTTTCAATTGTATCACTTTTTGTGTATTCGGTCTTAATAGACGTGCATGAGATAGTCTCGTCACCTGAGTGACACCGTGTATTGTCGTTTGGTTCGAAATAACGTTCTTTTTGTTTGCAGGATCTTCTTCGTCGTACTTCCACAAGCAGCCACAAGCTAAGTCGAATGGAGCCATTGGAGGTGGACGACGCCTTGTCGGTAGCGGGCGAAGGTCCGCCCTGAGGAGGGATGGAAAGTCGTCACGACCTGGGGCTCCTCACCGGGTACATGGACCCCCAGGGACAGATGCGACCCCCCTACGGCGACCTATGCAGCAGGCCGCCCGGAACGGACGCAAACACTCTCTACCACAGTCGATACCTGCCATCCATGCCCATTTCTACAGGTCAGAAACATTCTTTTTCCATTCCCTTCCGAAAGCTCCATGTCATCAAAACAAAACAAAATATCCAAATTACAAGACAAAAACCGGCATTATGGTACAAAATGGGATAATGTAGGGCAGTTTTCTACACCATTCCCTAAATAACGAACTGGTGCGATTTCACAACGGACTCTCATCTCGATACCGGGAGATGTGCAGGCACCCTGAGGCTTCCATGTTCTCCGTCCAATTCACACGCACCCCTTGAATCGCGTCCCTCTCGTGGTACAGACGATTCAAGTGTAGCTTTCGACGTGTGGAAGTCGATCATCGATTCCGTTTGGCTACGACAGCAATGTATCTTATTTTTGTCCACAACTGTTTGGCGGTATTTCTGAAATGACCTAATGTTGAGACGGGAAACATCTGTCTCAGAATATTTCATTCGCCGAATGGAACACGTTTGGCTCTAAAACACCTTTTATCTGCATCTACTTATGTCATCCTTTCCAATGCGAAACCGTGATTGGCCGGTATCTGGCTTACTTCCTTCGACTTTTGCCGAACGACGGCCGATGGTTTGATCTTCGGAACCAGAGCTCGTGGGTTCGAATCTCACTGTGGCTCGGATGTTCGTAGCTGTTCGGAATCGACTTTAATGTAGCCTCCACACTATGGCCAATGGTTCACCACTTCCTGATGGTGACTTTGGACGATGGTTTACGGCTTGCATCCATACAGTGGGCCGAGCTCGTGGATTCGTTCATAGAGTTTACTGCGCACTTTAGTTGCGCATCTGGCTGCCTTAGATCTTTGGAGAAAAACCGCCATCGTCCGCCAAGGCTATTTTATCGTCTGCCACCATCGACCACGATAAGCCATACTCCCTCCAGACGTTGGTAATGGCTTGCAGTGG